>CANJKZ010001041.1:0-99018 GCA_947471745.1 Closterium sp. Naga37s-1
CTGTGGAAGCATGACGGCCCTGCCTGAAGATTTCCGGCGAAATCTCCACTCTAGAGTACTGAGTTTTGGAAATGTTGGGAATTCAGGTTATTCCGGACTCTATCGCCTTCTGTCTCCACTCAAGGAGCTGAATGTGATTGACTGCTGTGAGCTTTCGGCCTTCCCACAGTCCGTCTCCGCTATGGAGTCACTCACAACCTCGTTCTTGATGGCTGCGATCTTCACGAGCTGCCGGAGACATCGGGCAGCTTTCAAACCTGGTTTCGCTGAAGCTGTCCAGTAGCAAGCTCGTCACTCTGCCCGACTCGTTTGGGCAGCTGGGGAAGCTGAAGGAATTAGTATTCATGGAATGCAACAGCCTGCTTGAGCTTCCAAACTCCTTCACCAATCTCAACTCCTTGGAAACCCTTTTCATTTACGGTGGTGCTTCTCTAGTAGACCTCCCTCCAGGTTTTGAAACCCTCCCGAAGCTGCGCACTCTCTATCTCTTCAACTGCGTCTTTGCGAGCCTGCCGGACAGGTTCGGGGACCTGCCCGAGCCTGGAAGTGCTCAGGATCGGGACAAAGGCAACGTACAGCAGGAATAGGCTCGAGACCGGCAGCGAATCAGATTACGGAGATGAGTTGGAAGGCGCGTGCGCCCTCCACATGCTTCCCCAGTCCCTGGTTCGCCTCACAGGACTGGTAGAGCTCGTTTTGGAGGGGTGTGAGATGCTGGAGGAGTTGCCGCCAGGCATGGGGGGGCTGTCCAGCCTTAGAGTGCTCGAGGTGAGGAATTGCCCTCAGCTGCGGCTCTTCCCGTCCCTGCTCTCCCCTCCCGTCGTTGCTGCTGCAACTGCCACCCCTGCTCCCCCGTTTCCATCGCTGGAGCAGCTGGAGATATCTGACTGCCCGCGCCTGGAGAGCCTTCCAGAGGGCCTGCATCTGCTGCCTAGACTGGAACACTTGGCTCTTGAAGACTGCCCCAGTCTAGAGCTCACACACCCGAGCCCCTTGCCCCCCCCCACGTCCCCAACCCCACAGAGCAATACTTTTCTGTCTGCACTCTCCCCACCATCGACCTCCCCCTCCTCCCCTCCTCTTGTTGCGCCCATCTCCCTTCCGATTTCCATGAAAACCATCATTCTCTCAAACGTCTTCCAGTCAGCCCAGTACCTGCCAGAATCCCTTCTTTCCCTCGCCCAACTCACCCACTTGAACATCTACGACCTTCCATCTCTCCAGCAGCTTATTGCCCCTTCCCTTGTGACCCAGTCCTCAGCCTACGATCAAGCCACCCACAATCACCAATCTGAAAGATTTGATTCTGATTCTGATGTGCCTGCCAGATTGGATCTCTTTCCTTCTCTGCAGCATCTTCACATCGCCCTCTCCAACCTCTCTGCACTCTCTGAAACCGTGGGCAATCTGGCGCAGCTGAAAGTGCTGCTGCTAGAGGAGTGTCCCTGCCATGACCTCCCTTCCTGCGTCCCTCACTAGCCTCTCCAATCTCCAACAACTGACACTCAAGTCGCTCCCCTTGCTGACCCACATGCCCGAAAATATCGGGCAGCTTAAAGCCCTGCGCAATCTGAGTCTGGAGTCCTGCCAAGCTCTTAAAGCCCTGCCGTTCTCCGTCACCCTCCTCTCCTCCCTCATGCCTCCAATCAGATTCAGCCATTCAGGCAGGTTGGCAGAGCGAGGAAGGTGAAGCAAAGAGTTGAACGAGTGGGGGAGAGGAGAGAGTCGGGAGAGGAGAGAGCGGGGAGAGAAAGAAGTGGGGAGAATGCAGCGTAGAGAGAGGAGAAATGGAGCGAGTAGGCAGAGGAGAGAATAGGGAGCGGAGAGAATGGGGTAAGCAGAGTGCGCATGAGTGAGGT
Source organism: Closterium sp. Naga37s-1 (assembly GCA_947471745.1). Lineage (NCBI taxonomy): Eukaryota > Viridiplantae > Streptophyta > Zygnematophyceae > Desmidiales > Closteriaceae > Closterium > Closterium sp. Naga37s-1. The sequence goes on from CANJKZ010001041.1 coordinate 1,860, forward strand.
GGTCTCACCCGCAACACACTCGGTCGGGGTGATCCCAGAGCCTTCAGGGCAAGCACAGTAAGGCAGCGCCACCGTCTCACTGGCGGTTGCTGAAGGGAAGGACTTGCAGGTGGCTCCAGTGGGGCACTCGCCACAGGGAGAGTCTGAGGGGTGGGCATGGGTGCAGTGCGGCATGTGAGCCGATTTTGAGTCGACTCAACAATTAAGGAAGCGACACCGTCCCACTGGCGGTTGCTGAAGGGAAGGACTTGCAGGTGGCTCCAGTGGGGCACTCGCCACAGGGAGAGTCTGAGGGGTGGGCATGGGTGCAGTGCGGCATGTGAGCCGATTTTGAGTCGACTCAACAATAAGCGACACCGTCCCACTGGCGGTTGCTGAAGGGAAGGACTTGCAGGTGGCTCCAGTGGGGCACTCGCCAAAGGGAGAGTCTGAGGGGTGGGCATGGGTGCAGTGCGGCATGTGAGCCGAGTCGACTCAACAATTAAGGAAGCGACACCGTCCCACTGGGGTTGCTGAAGGGAAGGACTTGCAGGTGACTCCAGTGGGGCAATCGCCACAGGGAGAGTCTGAGGGGTGGGCATGGGTGCAGTGCGGTACGTGAGTACGACTGCTTGTGGGGGATCGAGGTTCCAGAGGGGCGGGAGGCACGGGGTGAGGCAGAGGAAAGTCGTTCGCATGGGAGATGCGAGAGAGATGCATGTGGTCGCATGAAAGCCGTTGCATATTCACCCCACGGTTGGCATGGGTTTGATGTACGAATACATGAGTTGAGATGAGAACAGAAGAGCTAGGAGGCTCACCCCAGAGGCTAGGAGGCTCACCCCAGAGGCAGAAATGATTTCCGTTGCGATCCACCTCGCATGTGCCACCAGGCACACAGCCCAACGCGTCACAGGTCACATCTGCGGCAGGAGAGGCGGACAGAAAGACGCAACACACAAAAAAGATATGGGAATGGAATTCTTATCAATATAGTAGTTCTTTCAAAGGACATAAGGGCATCGGAATAAAGTAGGCAGGGGTAAGAGGGCATTGCCGTGGACTGAAAATTTGCCAGGAGCTCGGATGCTTGAAATCAAGCAGTGGCAGCATCACAGCTGCCACACCCTTCGGAATCACGCCTTTCGGAATCACACCCTTCGGAATCACACCCTGCGGAATCACACCCCTCGAAATCACAACCTTTGAAATCACACTCTTTAGGATCACACTTTCCAGAATCACACCCTTTTAGGGGGTGTCCCTCTATAGGGGGGTCAGCAAGGAACGTACCAGTGGAGTCCACGTTGCAGAGAACAGACGCCACTGAAGCGCCCTTGCGAATCTTCTTCTCCGTGCTAGGGGACCTGAAGGGCGTGGCAAGTGGAAACTCATGGAGGGAGAGGCGAGTGGAAGCCCACACACTCTATTTGAGGCGTCTCAAAAAGAGAACAGACGCCACTGAAGCGCCCTTGCGACATTCTCCTCTGTGCGTGGGAACCTGAAGGGCGTGGCAAGTGGAAGCACACACACGCCATTTGAGGCGTCTAAAAGGAAAACACTCGCCACCGAAGCACCCTTGCGGTTCTTCCCCGTGCGTGGGAACCTGAAGAGCATGGCAAGTGGAAGCACACACACGTAACGCTCACAGGACATTGTTTTATGTCCCCTTTCCCTCCGTTGTTCCCCCCTACCCAAGCCATGCACTGCTCGCGTCCTCTCGGTGCCCTCTCGCTCCTCGTGCCTCAATCACCGACTTTTGAGGCGCGTCAAAAGCCATGCACTGCTCTTGCCCTCTCGCTCGTCGTGCCCCAATCACCGCGGGCGGCCACCCAACCCAAGCTCACAGCGGCGCACACGGCATCACTGCCACACACCACCCGCCACTCACAACACTCACACAACACCCACCCAACACTCACAGCACTCACAACACCCACCCGCTACTCACACGTCCGCATTGCCAGGGTTGACCATGCCATCCCCCGCCTTGCCCTGGCAGCCGCGTCTCCCAAACACCATCCATCACCCAACACTCACACACCACCCAACACTCGCTACACTCACACACCACCCACCCGCTACTCACACGTCCGCATTGCCCGGGTTGACCATGCCATCCACCGCCTTGCCCTGGCAGCCGCGTTTCCCAAACAGCTGCACGCCGCTGCACCAATCAACACCCGAGAAGCCGTCCAATCCACGTTTGCTGCTATCCGCACCGCGGCCCCTCCACCACACCTGCACGGCGGCTCTTCCGCTGCGCCTTCACAGGCACGTTCACGCAGCGCTGCTTGTTGAAGGCCCAGACCGCGCCCCTCCCAACCGCCACCGTTGTGGAGATGAACGGCTTGCGAACCCAGTGGTGCTGCTGCTGGCGGTGCTGCTGGCGGTGCTGCTGCTGGCGGTGCTGCTGGCGGTGCTGCTGGCGGTGCTGCTGGCGGTGCTGCTGCCAGTGCTGGCTGGCGGTGCTTGCTGCCAGTGCTGCTGCCAGTGGTGGCCAGCGCAATCCGCGCATTGACTTTGCTGCTTGCTGCTGTCCACCGCCTTGTCTTCTCCATAGACACGGCGTTCAGCATGCTTCGCAGTGCGGATCCGCGAGGCTGAGACATGCTCTTAACTCTGCCGTCCCCATACGCTGCATTTATCATCTGAGCTGCTGCAAGGGACAAAGGAAGAGGATGTGCAGAGAACAGAACAGATTATTTCTTAAACGCCTAAAAAATAGACTCATATGAACTGCTGCAGAGGACGGGAGAATGTGCAAGGGAGAGAATATGCAAAGAAGAGATCAGAGAGCGGGTATGAGAGAGCAATGGAGTGGGAGAATGGAGGTGTGGAAGTATAATGGAGGCGGGAAACAGAAGCGAGGCAGGAGGACAAGAGTGGAGACTCCCTGTTCTTTTGAGGCACCTCAAAAGGAGAAAGGGCATGAATCCGAGAGCCCACAGATCAAGGCAAGGCCTGACCCCACAAGCCTTGCAGCATAAAGAAACTCTCTCATCGATTGCAGATGAGCATATTAACTGTTTCTCGGAGAAGAATACTGACCGCAAATGAGGGCGAGGGCGAGCAACAGGAGCCCAGAGCCAGGGCAGCCCATCAACTTCATGATTTGTGGGGGTCCCGCGCGAGAGCAGGCGGAAGAGGCGCACAGACGAGAGCTTGCGCTGTGAAGCGCGGTTCAAAGCGGTGTAGAGTCGCACGGGGTGTCTGCTGCTGTATTGAGTGCGGAGTGTAGCTGAGGTGGGTAGATTGACGGATAGTGCGATGCAAGGATAGTATAGTGCAAGGACAGAACTGGCGGAAGGATGGTAGAATCAGAAAGAGGAAAGAATGGCAGGCTTGTTTTCTGGCTTCGAATCAGCTGTAATTTATGTTGGCGAGTTACAATCACGGCTCGGAGCCAAGCGTAGTATCAGCCGCCGGGCCATGGCTTCGTTTCGGTTGCGAACTCTAGGAACACAATGCGTGCATCAAGACAATCTTGAAACCGAAATTATTTGAGGAACGAGAGAGAGAGAGAGTCGCGCGGCGGACGAGCCAATGTGGATCTAAGAACGCGATACGAGCGACGGGTTGCAAGAAACATATGCGAGGGACTTTTGTTCGCGAACCAATGATGCAACGCCGTGGCTTCCCGTTCCAGTCAGACGGGACCATGCGACAAGGAGAGGATTCTATGAAACCAGCAGCAGCGTTATCGGAGTGCATTATGCAAGTAACCTTCATAGCACTCGATTGGGAAGACACGGGAGTGGTAGCTGCCACTGGTTAGAAATCGCTACCAACGGGAATGGCTCCCGCGTTATCCATTCGGACTGGTGCGTGTTGGAGTGACGCGTTCCAAACACAAATCTAAGAAAATTTCCAGCGACTTCAGGCTTCTGCTGCTGAATCGAAATCAGGGCGCGGTACATTTAGTCTGTTCAATTTGAGGCGCAGTTGAGCCTCGCCCCAAGCTCCCAGCTGACAAACACCCACACCAGGTAAGCTTGGCGAGGATTCAGAGGAGACGAAATAACGCGAAATAGGGGTGATGCTTTGTCGCAAGTGCAGATCGAGAACCCATCACTAGTAACAGGACAGATTTTCGCATAATGCGAAAGGAGTGACTTACACACTCAAGCGCGGTTTCCGATACCCCCGAGCCTCGGGTTACCAAACAAAGCTGTTGCAGCCTTTCGAGTTCGAAATGGGTCGGAAAGTTGGGTCGGGGCTGCGTGACAACCACACTGCTGGTAACGAGGCATTCAGGTCTACAATGAGCTCACTACTGCCCTCATCCGCGCTGTGAATATTCCGCCAACAATATGCAACGCTACAAAATCTAGGTTTTTATGGGTGGTTGTGACATATTTTGTGGATATAATATTGTAGATTGCTTTCAGAAAAATGTTCTTCTTGTAGGGGGTAGTTAGCCATTGTAATGAAAATTCCTTTCCTTAATTCACGTCCCTGCTCAACGCGTACAACCACTGTTTCCTGCCAACAACTCTCAAACAATGCACCGTTACCACTCGCGACACTCGCATCGACTACTGTTCCCGCCACTATTTACGACGCGACCCAAACTCACGGTTCGGGTGGTAACCCGCACTCCGGAACCCCGCCTCGACAATTCCCTGCCTCGGCGCTAGGCCCGTATGTCAAATGTTTGTAGTCTTTGTGATGTGTGTTATAGGGGGTACAACTGTTAGGGTTATGTTTATGTACCCCAACCAACCTTAGTCAAGCCAATACTTTCATTCTTGACATGGTATCACCTAGGTTAGGATCCTGTGAGATCCCGCTAGAGCCTCTCGTGCCCGTTGCACGTAGTCTACCATTCCCGTTGCGCCTGTTTCGTCCCGTAGCGCCTCTTGTGGCCGTTCGTTCCATCCTGTAGCGCCTAAGCGCTTGTCCGTTTCGTCACGAAGCGCCCGTAGCGCCTGTAGCGCCCTTAGCGCTTGCCCGTTCCGTCGCGAAGCGCCCGTAGCGCCTGTAGCGCCCTTAGCGCCTGCCCGCTTCGTCACGTAGCACCCGTAGCGCTCGTAGTGCCCGTCGCCCGCACCTACCTGCCCCTCGTTCTGTCCCCTGCCCGTCGCATCACATCCCCTGCCCGTCCCGTCCCCTGCCCGTCGCGTCCCCTGCCCGTCCCGTCCCATCCCAGCGTGTCGCGCTGCCCGTACCGTCCCGTCCCCTGCGCGTCGCGCTGCCCGTCCCGTCCCCCCCTCCCGTCAGCGCGTCGCGCTGCCCGTACCGTCCCGTCCCCTGCACGTCGCGCTGCCCGTCCCGTCCCCTGCGCGTCGCGCTGCGCGTCCAGTCGCGTTTCGTCCCCTGCCCGTCGCGTCTCGTCCCCCCCCTCCCGTCGAGTCGCCCCCAGCCCGTCGCGTCGCGCCCTGCTGTCCCGTCGAGTCGCGTCCTACCCGCCCCGTCGCGTCGCGCCTTCCGCTCAACCTGCCGCGCCCTGCTCGGACCCTCTATGCGTTTAGGGTTTTGGAAGCAGCAGTATCGACCTCTACGGTTCCACTATGGCGACCCCTAGGGTCCTGCGCATTGACGCAGAGGGAAGGCCACTCGAGTTCTTGGTCTGGCCTCCTGCGTGCGCGCCGCCTCCTAGAGAGCCAGGTTCAGACACACGAGCCTCTGTGGGCGCACGCTTCCGGTGACCTTCTTGAGCCCGCTAGCCCTGCACCCTTAGCAGCTGACCCACACCTGCAGGACAGTGACCGTTATGCACACGAGCGTGCTGACGTGACCGCGTGGAAGTTGCGTGGACATTGCGACCTGCATTGCCTCAGCAGCCTCCTCCCTGAGTCTGAGGAGACCCCTTTACTCAGGTTCGCACGGCTAGTGAGTTCTTGACTGCGATCAAGGCCCGCTACGCTACTCCCACCATTGTCTCTCTTGGTCTCCTGTTCCTTCCGTTCTTGTTTCCTGACCTCGGCCTCGTTTGAGCGCACTGCTGACTTGACCACTCATCTGCGCTCGCTCGATTCTAGCTACCGCGCTGCTTCCACTGACTGCACAGCTTTCACTGCTCCCTCCCCCCATGGCAATTACTATCTAATTCATCGCCACTAGCCTCCCTGACCGCCTTGCCTTGGTTCGTGACGCGCTTCTTTTGACCCTAGCGAGCTCACTATCGAGGTCCTTGAGTCGGCCCTCGAGGACGTCGAGAGCAACCTCCGCTCGGTAGCCTCTGCCTCTGGTGCTGTGCCCCCTCCACTGTTTCACAGGTGCACTGTCCCTCAGCTGCCCACCTTTACTGCCTCCCTCGCCACTGCCCCTACTGACAGTGACCCGCAGTTGCTGTTACGACTTCTTCGCGGTCTCGGGGTAGGAGTGGCAGGAGGGGTGGTCAGGGTGCGGGCGGAGGCGGCGGAGGCGGTGGAGGTGGACATGGCGAGCGGGAGTGGCAGGGGCTGGAGGAGCGCCTCGTGCAGTGACCGGTGACTCCCCAGCTGCAGCTGGTGGAGGTGACGCCTGGGTTCGTCAGCCACCTACTGGTCTGCCAGCTGCAGGGGGTGGAGCAGCTGCGTGGCACCTGAATCAGCGACAGCAGCAGCAGCAGCCCCTCCTCTCGCAGCAGCCACAGCAGCAGCAGCAGGTTTCGGGGCAAGGGTCAGGTGAGCGTCAGCTGCAGCTGCGGTGTCGTCCACCCTCCCTGCATCTATCACGTTCTGACAGGTGCCCGCCGCGGCCAGCCTTGTGGCCGCAGCCACCCACCGGGTCAGTGCTTTGCTCAGCTTACTGACATGGTTCGGTTGGCATACGGCGTTGACGGCCCTGACCCTGACAGGCTTCCCCTTGTTCAGACGTACAACTCCGCTCTGTGGGGCATGTCGGCTTCTCAGTTGGTTGATCTCTTAGGAACTCCTCATGCTATGTATGCTGTTGTTTACTCTAGTGCTTCTGACTCTGTTTGCTCGAGTGTTGTTAGCTTAGGTGCTAGTCTTGCTGAGGTTCCTGTTGCTAGTGTAAGTACTTGTGTAGACACTAGTCCAGGAGCTGCTCCGGAGAACGCTTCGCTGTCTTTCGCTCTGGACTCCAGAGCTTCGCACTGTGTCTTCCGCGACCGCACTACACTTACCCCGCTTCCTACGCTGGTCTCTGTAGCACTGGCCGATCCCACTTCGGGACCAGTCACTGCTCACTACACTACTACGTTTCTGTGCCCGGCTGTTCCCTCCGGTTCTCTGACCGGGCTTCCACGTCCCCTCGTTCTCGAGGAACTTCGTGGGCGTAAGGCCGCTCGTGAGTCAGCACGTGGGTGTGCGAATTGAACCTTCTGGCGAGACAGCGGTTTGTGTCAACGGGGACACGTACGCGCCTCTTGCCACCTTTACTGCTGAGCCGGGCTCTGGTCTCTACACACTTCACACTGGCCCCCGAGGGCAGCAGCAGCAGCAGCAGCAGCAGCAGCAGCAGCAGCAGCAGCAGCAGCGGCAGCAGCAGCAGCAGCAGAAGCAGCAGCAGCAGCAGCGGAAGCAGCAGCAGCAGCAGCAGCGGCAGCAGCAGCAGCAGCAGCACCAGCAGCAGCAGCAGCAGCAGCAGCAGCAGCAGCAGTAGCAGCAGCGGCAGCAACAGCAGCAGCTACTGCCCCCGACCCGTGTGACTGCCCCCCGTCAGGTTCCCGCATCTCACCAGGTTGCCGCGTCTCCCCAGGTAGCTGTGTTTGGTCAGGTTCTGGTGTTTGGTCCAGTTGTTGCGTCGTGCTCCTCCCGGTCACTTGCCCACCCCACCGTTTTGTGGCACCACCGGATGGGGCACCCGTCCATTCTTCGCCAGCACGTTGTGTCTAGTCATCGTCTTGTCTTAGGCCTCCCGCGAGTCTTGCCATCGCTGCCGCCTTCGCTTGCACCACCTTGCGGTCCCTGTGTCGAGGGTCAGCTGCGCGCCACCCCTCACTCCTCCTCCTTATGTTCGGCCACCGAGCCCTCGAGACTCTCCACTTGGACGTCTGGGGCCCCGCCCCTCGCCCTGGCCCTGAGCGAAGAGAGTTTCTTTTTGGTGGTCGTTGACGACTACTCTCGCTACACCACAGTGTTCCCCCTGGCGAAGAAGTCTGAGGTGACTTCTACGCTGATCCGGTGGTTACTTACCACTGCGGACACTCATGGCCGTCGTGTCAACTGTCTTCACTCCGACCGTGGGGTGAGTTTCGCTCTAGCATTCTCCCTAGATTCTGTCGCGAGCAGGGCATCCGTCAGTCCTGGACGCTTCCAGAGTCCCCATAGCAGAATGGAGTTGCTGAGCGCCTGCATAGGCTTGGTCATGGAGATTGCACGCACCTCCATGATCCACGCCCGTGCGCCCCATTTTCTGTGGCCCTACACGGTTCGGTACGCCGCTCACCGGCTAGAATCTCTGGCCACGTGTCTCTCGGCCAGAGGCTTCACCGACAAGTCTCTGGACCGGGGTCCCCTGGTGCTGCGTCGCAATTTCATGACACCTCCGCGGATAAGCTCTCCCTTCGCGCCCTTCCCTGTGTCTTCCTTGGTTTCCCCATTGACTCCTCTGACTTCACCTTTTACCACCCTCCCCTTCACCTGGTTCTTTGACTCCCGTGACGTTCGTTTTGTCGAGTCAGTCCCCTACTACACCTGGTACCCCTGTCGAGGTCTTTCGGTACCTCCTCCTCCTCTCTTCCTGACTCCCGCCCCCCCTCCTGCCCCTTAGGTACAGCCCCCCCCCAGTCCAGCCCCGTCAGGTGTGTCACACGCTACCCCTCCCCCCTCGGTAGCCCCTCAGGTGCCGTCCCCTTCCCCACAGTCCTCCCAGCCTGCAGCAGACCCTGCGGGAGCTGGTTTTCGTGGCGAGGACCCTGGAGGTGCTAGCTCTAGAGGTGCTGGAGTTGGAGCAGAGAGCGTACTTGTGCGAGGGCGTGGTTCTGGGGGTGCTGGAGTTGGAGCTGAGCCCGTAACTGCAGGAGACTCTAGTCTTCGGGGAGCTGGTGTTAGTGGAGCTGTCCCTGGGGGTGCTACGACTGGGGGGGCACCCTCTGCTTGGACCTGGAGAGCCTGGGACGGGCCCTGTTACTTCTGGTGGTGCTGGCTCTGGGGGTGGTGCGACTGGTTCTTTGGAGAGCGGTCCTGGGCTACCGCCGCACCGGACACTACTCCTCCTCCCCACCCCTACCCGACCCGGCACCAGGCCCGTGTTCGCGGTGCCTGTGAGGAGCAGCTGGAGTTCGAGCGAGAGGAGCGAGAGCTGGAGCGGCAGCAGCTGGAGCTACAGCGGTTTGAGCAGCAGCAGCAGCAGCAGCAGCCGGAGCAGCAGCCGGAGTAGGAGCAGCCACAGCAGCAGCCGCAGCAGCAGGAGCAGCAGCAGCCGCCGCAGCTGGAGGAGCAGCGGTCGCAGCCGCAGCAGCAGCAGCAGCAGCAGCAACAGCCGCCACCTCCTCCTCCTGTCTATGGTATTCGGGCCCTCGGTCTCCCCTCTCCTTCTCCTCCCTCCTCCCCTCTCCTCCTGTCCCTGGTCCTCCGCTTCCTCCCCCTGACCCCTCCCCAGCTGTTTTCCCTCCTTCTCTGCCTCCGTTGTCCCCTCCTCTTCCTCACACTTGGCCCTCGCGTCGCTCTCTTCGTGCTCGTCCCTCGTCCCCTTCCCTTCTGTGACCTTCGTACTGCCCTGTTTTGTTCTAGTCCGCCTCGTTCGTCTCCTTCTGTACTTTCCTTCTCCTCCTGAGTCGGCTCTCACTACTTCCCTCTGTACTCCTGTTACGGACTAGTACCGCACGTACTTTCATGTCCTCTCTCGTGTTCTCGCCTCTCTTGTTACCGACCCACGTGCTTCGCTGTCCTCTGTCTCCGCTCTTACTGCCGCAGTCACTGAGTTTGCCTCTACTCGCCGCCTTGAGTACGCCACCAGTCTTGTGGCTGCTCCTCCTACCAGTCCTCTGGCCGTCGGGGGTGAGTCTACGCTTGGTTGTGACGCCCTAGAGGACAGGCAGTTTGAGCTAGAGTTCCTGGCAACCACTCCCCTCATCTCTGTGCCATGCTGCTCGCCTCCTGAGGGAGACCCTGACGCCCTTGACCTACCGACTCCTCGCACTTACGCTGAGGCAGTGTTAGGGCCTTGGGCCTCTCAGTGGAGAGCTGCCATGGACTCAGAGATGGCCTCCTACAGATCCACAGGCACTTACGTCGACGAGGTCCCCCCCCCTTGGACGAACGTAGTCGATGTCATGTGGATCTTCAGAGTAAAGCGGCCACCGGGATCTCCTCTGGTCTTCAAGACGTGCTATGTGGCTAGAGGTTTCAGTCAGCGCGAGGGAGTTGACTTCTTTCATACCTTTGCGCCTACCCCGAAGATGACCACTCTTTGGGGGTTACTGCACGTAGCAGCACAGAGGGACTACAAGTTACACTCTCTCGACTTCTCTACTGCTTTCCTTCAGGGTAGCCTACACGAGGAGGTCTGGCTGCGTCGTCCCTCTGCCTTCACTAACACTTTCCCTCCTGGGACCCAGTGGAGGCTGAGGCGACCGATCTACGGTCTCCGTCAGGCTCCTCGTGAGTGGCACGACACCCTTCGTTCTACCCTGCCTGACCTCGGTTTCCAGCCGTCTATTGCTGATCCGTCGCTGTTTGTTCGGCGTGGCTCCACACCGTTCTTTGTACTGGTCTACGTCGACGACCTGGTTTTCGCCACTGTTGACAGGGTTGCTTTGGCTGACGTGAAGCGCGAACTGCAGAAGAGACACACGTGCACTGACCTTGGTGAGCTGCGCCACTACCTTGGCCTGCAGATCAGCAGGGACAGAGCCGCTCGCACCATTACACTCTCACTGTCAAACATGGTGCAGCAGGTCCTTCAGCGGTTCGAGCTTCAGCTCTCCACAGTACAGCGCACACCTCTTGCTGTTGACCACAGACTCACTGGACCCTTCCCCGACGAGCCGCTTGAGCCTAGTGGTCCTTACGCAGAGCTTGTGGGCTGCCTCATGTACCTGATGACTTGTACTCGCCCGGACCTCGCCTTCCCTCTTAGCATCCTTGCTCGCTTTGTTACGCCAGGGAGACACCGTCCAGTTCACCGTCTGTAGTGACGACATCAGGCGTGGTGCTGATTCTTGAAGGGCAGCACTCTGTTGTACTTACTGGACACTGTGACTCTTTTTACGCTGACGACGCCGAGACTCACAAATCTACTCAGGGGTACTGCTTCAACCTGGGCTCTGGAGCTGTTTCGTGGAGGTCCACGCGTTCCTCCTCGTTCTCGACCTCCACTGCTGAGGCCGAGATCTACGCTCGAGCCATGGCTGCACAGGAGCTGCGTTGGTTGACCTTCTTGCTCACCGACCTTGGTGAGCAGGCCGCGCACTGCACCGACCTTGTTCACTAACAACAAGGCCTCGATTCTTCTCTGTCGAGAGCCGCGACTGGAGAGCAGAGTGAAGCACATCAACGTCAGGTACTTTCTTCTATGAGGGTTGCAGCGGCGTGGACAGGCTCGCTTCGACTTTGTGGAGTCCAAGGCCAACTACTGCAGACATCTTTACCAAGGCGCTTCCGCCTTGTGACCACAAGAGGTGTATACAGTTAGGTCTCGTTGACACAGGTTCTCGCCTTGCGTAGTCTTGAGTTCTCAGTTTGCTTTGTTTGTACATTTTTATATATACCTCTGTGAACTCTTGAACTGGCCTTGTGGCTCTTTTGCTTGTGCTCGGAATGTTTGGTGACGTTGTGATCCACCCTGAGCTTTGTTTCTCAGTGACTGGTCTTATGACCATACACTTTTGGTTTTGCTTGACACACACCCCTCACTTAGACTATGGGGGTGTGTCAAATGTTGTAGCCTTAGTGTTGTGTGTTATAGGGGGTACAACTTGTTAGGGTTATGTACGCCAACCAAACTTAGTCAAACCAACACTTTCATTCTTGATACCGTAGCACACCCCATTTTCTACACATTACCGTTACCACTTTAGCTTCGCTACTTATTCTTCGCTCGTGCCTTCGCTCGATGTACTGTTTTTTCTTCGATAGTGCAATTCTCGCTCGCGTCGCTCAATTGCACTCGTAACAGCTATTAGAAGAAGGTTTTATTTCTCCAGGGAGTGCAGGACTCACACTAATGCTTGTTGTAATAATACCTAGAAGTGGTGCTCAGTTCTACAGAGTTAGTAATTTTGTATCTGCAATCGGGTCAACACAAGCACGCCGCTGACCTCCGTGCCGAGCCCACCCTTTCATCTGCAGAAGGGCCATTCTAGCCTGATCTCAGAATGCACTTTTGCCACGTCATACCATATCCGTCCATCCATCACATTGCCGCAGCTTATTTTCAGAAAGGCGAGCAGCGGTTCAGTGCGGTGACTTGTACGTCGATTGGCCAAACACTCGACGCGATCTGCTAAGCCTGCGCTACCCACGATAGCGTGTGTGTGTGAGTGAACGTGTTACCGTTTGTGCTGCAATGGCAGCTGCAATGCGATCGTGCCGCCACGTGCCGTGCGCTCCGGCCCTTGGGAATGAGCACGAAAAGCGTCGCTTTGGCCATGTCGCCTTTCAGGGTAGGGAGATTGGCGGGAGCAGCACAACGTACTCATATGTCAGATGCGTGTATCGAATTGCCCAAATTGACTCAATAGCGGGGACAGAGAGAAGACCAGCAGCTAGTCGACCATTTCGAGTCGTCACCGCGAGGTTACCAGCGGGTTTTGCGGGGCCTCAGGACGGAAGGCTAGCAGCAAGACCGTCAATTGCGGGGAAGTCGAGATTGGCGGAAACAGCGCGATCTGCTGCTCCTGGCGCGCGAGTCAAAGCGCACGCCGTGGCATGGCGGAGCGGAGGGGGCGGCGAGGGAAGCGGCGGCAATGACGAAATGGGGAGAGGGGGCGGCGGAGGAAGAGGGGGAGATGGAGGCGGAGGAGGAGGGGGAGGTGGGGGAGAGGATAGCGAAGACGGCGGTGGTTGCGGAGGGCAAGGTGGTAACCAGCAGGAACATGGTTACTGGTTCCTATTGAAGCTGTTTTCTGATTGGTTTAACTCCCTTTTCGACGGCCTCTCTCCTCTATTCCACAAACGCCTGAGCGCCTTATCACTCTCCGTGTTTCTCCTTACCATGCTTCCGTTGCTCCTCTCCCCGCTCGCGCGCGCGGAATCCGCGCTTCTTCGCCGCCCTGCGCCCTCTCCTGCGGCCGCCGCGCCCGCCGGGGACCAAGAGGTGATATGGGAGCTCCACGGTGACAGGTGGCGGCGCCTGATTGGCGGAGACAGCAGCAGCAGCGCGAGCAGCAGCAAGGGGAAGAAGGGCCAGCTAGTGGTGGAAGTTGAACTGGAAGGCGAGGAAGCTGCTAACGCGTACGAGGAGGAACACGGACGCGTTGTAAAGGGGATCGTTACAAGCACGGGGAATGGCAACGGGAAGGCCGCAGGGGGGTAGGGTTTTAGCGGGGGAGGAGGATGAGCGGAGCAGAGGGGGGGATATGGTTGCGCGGGTGGTGAGGGGAGTGAAAGCGGCGGTGGTGAGATGGATGTTACCAGAGGGTTATCCCGATAGTGTGACTCCTGACTATATGGAGTACACAGTGTGGCGCATGCGGCAAACAGTGGCGAGCGAAATGAACCACGTGCTTACAACGCAGGTGAGAGGCGTTTCTATGTCGCAGGCTCCTTCAATTGAGGTCTGTTTGCTATGTCTAAGAACCTTCCTCTCCCCTGCCCTCCTCTCTCCGTCCTTTTCCTCACCTGAAGCCCTTTCTTCTCTCTCTTCTCTCAAACGGTCCTTCGTGGTAAAGGACGGGCTGGGCTATGCAGCCGAGGTCACGCCCTCCCAGTTCAACATGTTGCATCCCTTCCCCCTCGAACGGTCCTTGCATTAATCACGGTGGGTGTTACAAGGAAGGTGCAAACACAAGCAAGACAAACAACCAGACCACAATTCTACCTGTCACACCTACTCCTTCCCACTCCCGGCCCCCTCTGTCCGACCCTACTGGCCGAATGGGGGCTCAATCAGCTGGTGGTGCAGCTGTCCCTCGCTAAGAGGGACGATGGGGCCCTGCATGCCGAGCTTGTCCGCTGCCAAGGCCTCGTTGGTCTTGGAGCGGAGGGCATTGGCCTGCGCTCTCTGGAGGCAGACACTCCAGCGCTGGCGGTACTCCGTCAGCAGCTTGGCTGCCTCGTATGAGGTAGGTGCTGCGTTGTATCGCAGCTTGGCCGCTAGCTCCGCGCACTGCCGCAGGTAAGCCATCACCCCCGGGGAAGGATAGCCGTATGTCTCGACTGCAAGGGCGTGGAAGCCCACCCACGCGTTCCGTCGCGCGTATTTCTCCTCCTTCCTAGCTGCTGCCGCCCTTGCCGCCCACCCTGGAGCCCGACTGCATTCTTCATCCTGGTAGGACACGGGATCAGTCACAGTCACGTCACACAACCACACTCTCTCCCTCTCTTTCCTCCCTCTCTTCCCTCTCTCCCTCCCTTTCTCTCTTCCCTCTCTCGCTTCCCTCCCTCTCTTCCCTCTCTCCCTCCCTTTCTCTCTTCCCTCTCTCGCTTCCCTCCCTCTCTTCCCTCTCTCCCTCCCTTTCTCTCTTCCCTCTCTCGCTTCCCTCCCTCTCTTCCCTCTCTCCCTCCCTTTCTCTCTTCCCTCTCTCGCTTCCCTCCCTCTCTTCCCTCTCTCCCTCCCTCCCTCTCTTCCCTCTCTCGCTTCCCTCCCTCTCTTCCCTCTCTCCCTCCTGCAGGCAATGCTGTACGCGGTGGGGCTGGGAAAAGGCGCCATCCCAGCAGCAGCCGCGGTCAACTGGGTGCTGAAAGAATCCAAAGTCACACTCTCCCAGTTCAACCTGGAACCATTCGTCTCTCCTCCCTCTCTTCCCACTTTCTCTTCCCTCCTCGCCTCTCCAGGCAATGCTGTACGCGGTGGGGCTGGGCAAGGGCGCCATCCCAGCAGCAGCCGCGGTCAACTGGGTCCTAAAGGACGGGCTGGGCTACGCAGCAAAAGTCACGCTCTCCCAGTTTGGCCGCCATTTCGACGTCTCCCCCAAGCGCTCGCGCCTCCTCTCCGACCTCGTCGAGAACCTCTCCGCCTCCCTCGAGCTCCTCACCGCCACCTTCCCGCAGTACTTCGTTCAACTGGCTGCTGCAGCCGGGGCAGGGTTCTCTGCTTCCAGTCTCGTGCAGAGTGCCACGAGAAACCGGTTTTACGCCGGGCTGGCAGGCAGAAGAAATTTCGCCGAGGTAAGGCAGCACCTTAGGTCGGGCAGGTGAGAGTGCCGATGCGAGCAAGTGGGATTGCCGATGTGGGCAGGTGAGAGGGCCTGTGAAGGGACATTCCCTCGCTCTGACCTCGTGGAGAATCTCTCCGCCTCCCTCGAGCTCCTCACCGCCACCTTCCCGCAGTACTTCGTTCAACTGGCTGCTGCAGCCGGGGCAGGGTTCTCTGCTTCCAGTCTCGTGCAGAGTGCCACGAGAAACCGGTTTTACGCCGGGCTGGCAGGCAGAAGAAATTTCGCCGAGGTAAGGCAGCACCTTAGGTCGGGCAGGTGAGAGTGCCGATGCGAGCAAGTGAGATTGCTGATGTGGGCAGGTGAGAGGGCCTGTGAAGGGACATTCCCTCGCTCTGACCTCGTGGAGAATCTCTCCGCTTCCCTCGAGCTCCTCACCGCCACCTTCCCGCAGTACTTCGTCCAGCTGGCCGCTGCTGCCGGGGCGGGGTTCTCTGCTTCCAGCCTCGTGCAGAGTGCCACGAGAAACCGGTTTTACGCCGGGCTGGCAGGCAGAAGAAACTTTGCCAAGGTGAGCATGATATTCTGCCCTGCTTCGGGCAGGTGAGTGAGAGGGCCTGTGGGGGGACATTCCCTCTCCCTCCCTCCCTCCCTCGAGCTCCTCACGGCCACTTTCCCGCAGTACTTTGTGCAACTGGCCGCTGCTGCCGGGGCCGGGTTTTCCGCGTCCAGCCTCGTGCAGAGCGCCACGCGGAACCGATTTTATGCTGGATTGGCGGGCAGAAGAAACTTTGCTGAGGTAAGGAGGTGGCTTGCTTCGGGCAGGTGAGAGCTCCGATGTGGGGAGGTGAGACCGTGAGAGGGCCTGTTGGGGGGGCACTCCCTCCTCCCTCCGCCTCCCTCGAGCTCCTCACCGCCACCTTCCCGCAGTATATCGTCCAGCTGGCCGCTGCGGCCGGAGCGGGGTTTTCCGCGTCGAGCCTTGTGCAGAGCGCCACCAGGAACCGGTTTTATGCTGGCCTGGCGGGCAGAAGGAATTTTGCCGAGGTGAGATGATTCTGCCTTGGGTCGGGCAGGTGAGAGTACCGATGGGGCAGGTGACAGGGCCTGTGGGCGGGCATTCCCTCCCTCTCTCCGCTTCCCTCGAGATCCTCACACTCGCAGTAATTCGTCCAGCTCGCTGCTGCTGCTGGGGCGGGGTTTTCAGCATCGAGCCTCGTGCAAAGCGCCACGAGGAACCGGTTCTATGCCGGGCTGGCGGGCAGAAGAAATTTCGCCGAGGTGAGATTCCGCCTTGATTTGGGCAGGTGAGAGCGCCGATGTGGGCAGGTGAGAGGGCCTGTGCAGGGACATTTCTACGCTTCAACATCGTGGAGAAATTATTCGCCTCCATCCCTGGAGCTCCTCACAGCCACCTTCCCGCAGTACTTCGTCCAGCTGGCTGCTACTGCCGGGGCGGGGTTTTCTGCTTCCAGTCTCGTGCAGAGCGCTACCAGGAACCGGTTTTACGCCAGGCTGATGGGCAGAAGAAACTTCCTGAGGTGAACATGAGATTCTGCCCTGCTTCGGGCAGGTGAGAGGGCCTGTGAAGGAGCATTTCCCCCCTGCCTCTCCGCCTCCCTCGAGCTCCTCACAGCCACCTTCCCGCAGTACTTCGTGCAGCTGGTCGCTGCTGCTGGGGCGGGGTTTTTGGCTTCCAGTCTCGTGCAGAGCGCCACCAGGAACCGGTTCTACGCCGGGCTGACGGGCAGAAGAAACTTTGCCGAGGTAAGGAAGTGCCGTGCCTTGCTTAGGGAAGGTGAGGGCTCCGATGTGGGGAGGTGAGACCGTGGAGGGCCTGTTGGGGGGCACTCCCTCCTCCCTCCGCCTCCCTCGAGCTCGTCACAGCCACCTTCCCGCAGTATTTCGTCCAGCTGGCGGCTGCTGCCGGGGCGGAGTTTTCTGCTTCCAGTATTGTTCAGAGTGCCACGAGGAACCGGTTTTACGCTGGATTGGCGGGCAGAAGAAATTTTGCCAAGGTGAGATTCCTCCCTGCTTCGGGCAGGTGAGAGAGCCTTTGCTCAGCGTTTCAAGCGCCTGTTCTGTTAGGATGCGATGTCTGAAGTGCAAGTGGAGAGCCAGGGAGGTGGCTGTAAGGAGCTAGAGGGATACATTTTCTCCCTTGAGCTCCTCACAGCCACTTTCCCGCAGTATTTCGTCCAGCTGGCGGAGCAGAAGAAATTTCGCCGAGGTGAGAGTGACTGGTTGAACTTTTGGTATTGGATTGGTCTGGGCGTTTTGAAAATGGTGCAAAAGAGACCAGAAATAGCCCTTGGGATTGCCAGGTCCGCAAGCACTGCTATGGCGCTGCATGTGCTTGACTGCCTTGACTTTTGAGTCTAATAAAAAGTCACGTCTGTGTTCATCCACTCCTGTGACCAAATCTTGTGCCCTCCGACTTCTTTTCCCCCAGTTTCATCCACTCTTCTGACCAGCTCGGGTGACACACCTGCTGCTGTCTGATCCGTGTATCTAACTTCATTCACTCTCTGCTCCTCCCCTTCCTCTCCCCCCAGGTGCTAGCACGCGCAGAGGCACAGGGCATGGTGAGCAAGACATTGGGGATGGCACTAGGCATCGCCATCGCTCCACACGTGGGCAACCGGGGCCCTCTACTCTGGGCGACTCATGGCCTGCTGTCCGCCGCGCACCTGTTCTGCAACTACCGCTCGTACAAGGCTGTACAACTCAGGACACTCAACCCCTTCAGAGCAGGTGAGCAGCAAGAAAGGCCAGGGCACTCGGGCACTTGCTGCTCGGCACCAGTGACCTGTAACCACCTGAATCGACCATATCTCCTTAACATGTGTGCCTCGAAGCAGCTTCCTCCAATGCTCTGCCCTCTTTTGTCCCTCCTGTGCTCTCTTCTCTTCTCCCCTTGGTACTTTCCCCAGATATTGTCCTGGCAGAGTATGTGACCAATGGCAGGGTGCCAGGTGTCATTGACGTCAACTCACAGGAGCCCATTCTGCCGCCCCTCAAATCGATATTTTCGCCCAAGGTAACTGTCTGGATGTGGTGCGTGTTTGGTGCATGTGTGGTGCGTGTGTGGTGCGTGTGTGGTGCGTGTGTGGTGCGTGTGTGGTGCGTGTGTGGTGCATGTCTGGTGGATGTGTGGTGCATGTGTGTGCATGTGTGGTACTTGTGTGGTGGATGTGTGGTGCATGTGTGGTGGATGTGTGGTGCATGTGTGGTGCATGCGCGTGCGTGCCTTATATTTGTGTTACATGCGCGTTACATGTCTTGTATGTGTGCCATGCAAGTGGGTGTCCTGCTTGGTATGTCACCTTCCGCCTATCACCCCTCTCCTTCCCTCTCCTTTCCATCCCTTCCCCTTCCTCGGGCGTCTCCCCCACCCCTCCCCGGCACGGGTAGCGAGAATTGGATCGAGTTTGGGGTGCCCTTGGCAGCAGTGGCGCACACAGAGAGACGTCTCAACCCGCACCTTCTCTCCATTTCCTCTCCGTTCCCTTCTACTCCAATGTTTGGGGAGTCTAAAATATTGCCCCACTTCGTCTCCGTTCCCCTTTTCTCTCCACTATGCAGGACAATCCACCACCAGCGCCTGGGACAGGGAGCGAGAACTGGATCGAGTTTGGAGTGCCTTTGGCCGCAGTGGCGCACACAGAGCGGGAGGCAGAGACCATGGCTGATATATTCCGAGGAGAGAAGTATTTGCTTGGGCGGGACGAGCGAACTGGACAGATGCAGGTGCGTGCCTTGAGTGTGATTGTGGTTTGGTGTGAGAACAAGGGAGAGGGTGTGTGGCGCACACAGAGCAGGAGGCCGAGACTATGGCGGGGATATTCCGAGGAGAGAAGTACGTGCTGGGAAGGGATAAGAGAACGGGGCAGATGCGGGTGGGTGCCTGCCATGTGTGTGTAAGGGTTGGGTGGGCATTAGGGGAAGAACAAGGGGAATTCCTTCCAGGCAGCCCTACAAGCCGCCTACCTCCGCACACTCTCTCCACACTCCCTCTGTCCCGCCATCCACTCTCTCGCCCCTCAAGCGCGCACCCACATCCAAGCCCGCGCAGCCGAGTTTTGCCGCCTTAAAAAACTAGAGGTGCTGCATGCTCTCCTCTTCCTCTTAACACTTTGCCTTCCCTCTCACCCCTGTCAACGCATCCCCAGGTTGTCTTGAAGGAAGGAGCACTCCCTCGGGATTTCCTCAGAGCAGCCCTGCAAGCTGCCTACCACTAAATGCCATCCTCCTCTGCCCACCGACATGCCTCCTCACCCCTCGCACCCACCATCCAGGTTGTGTTGAAGGAAGGAGCTCTCCCAAGGGACTTCCTCCGAGCAGCCCTGCAAGCCGCCTACCTCCGCACCGCACGCACACTCGCTTCACACTTCAACTGCCCCACTGCAAGCTGCCTGCCTTTCAATTCTCACCTCTTCCTCTAAATGCCATTCCATGCCTTTTCACCCCGGGGACCCTGTCACTAACCCACCAGGTTGTGTTGAAGGAAGGAGCTCTCCCAAGGGACTTCCTCCGAGCAGCCCTCCAAGCCGCCTACCTGCGCACGCTCGCCCCACACTCCCTCTGCCCCACAACCCACTCTCTCGCCCCTCAAGCGCGCACCCACGTCCAAGCCCGCGCAGCTGAGTTCGCCTCGTTTGGGAAACTAGAGGTGCTGCATGCTTCATATAACCGCATGGCGGGGGGGTTTGACGGGTTGTGTGAGGAGCTGAGAGCGAGTGGGTGGCGCTGCGATGATGGCTTGCTGGCGCGGCCGGGGGATTGGCGACTGCTGCTGGAATCAGCTGATAAGAGCAAGTGAGGGATGGGAGTGCAGCTGAGTTTGCTTCTTTCGGGAAGCTAGAGATGCTGCATGCTTCCTATGACCGCATGGCGGGAGGGTTTGACGGGTTGTGTGAGGCGCTGAGGGCGAGTGGGTGGAGCTGTGACGATGGCTTGCTGGCGCGGCCGGGGGATTGGCGACTGCTGCTGACGGCAGACAAGGGGAAATGAGGGATGGTTGGGAGTGCAGCAGCGTTTGCATTGGTGGGGAAGCCAGTTGGAGTTGCCGCATGTGTCATATCACTGCATGGCAGGAGGGTTTGACGTGCTGTGTGAGGCGCTGAGAGTCTGTGGTTGGCGCTGTGATGATGGCTTGCTGGCGCGGCCGGGGGACTGGCGGCTGCTGGTGTCAGCGGATAAGGGGAAGTGAGGGATGGGTGGGAGTGCAGCAGTGTTCTCCTTGTGCGGGTGGGTGCTGTGCTGCACGCTTATGACCTCGTGGCAGGGGGGGGTTGAACTTTGAAGGGCTAGGAGATGCATTTCCTCAGTACGGCACTGAGGGCCAGCAGGTGGCACTGCGACGATGACTTGCTGGCCTAACCAGGGGATTGGCGGATGCTGGTGTCTGTGGATTAGGGGAAATGATGGTTGGGAGAGCAGTAGCAGGTGCATCGTTTGGGAAACTCGGGGTGGTGGTGCGTCAAAGATTAGTGAGTGCTGACATCATCAGGAGATGATGAGAAATGAGGGATTGGGGGAGCAGCAGTGTTTGCATCGGCTAGGAAGCTAGAGATGATGCATGCACACGTGTGTGATGGTGGGAGACATGACATTTTCATTTCTTTTTGAGGAGATTCTAAAATGGAGTTAAGGGTAGAAAAGAAACTTATGCAACATAGCTTGAATATTGGAGAATTTGAAATACGCAGTTGGCACAGCAGATCAGATAGGTAAGGATAAGCAAAGATATGAGGTGCATGATGCTAGGAGACACAGGGCCTCTGGTGCAGTGGTTGATGCAACAAAACACTGAGTTCCTAGGTCTGTTGTTCTCCACCTCCAGAAGCAAGACAAGGCTTGGTGCATTAGTAGCATGTGGAGATGCAGGAGATGCAGGAGATGCAGGAGATGCAGGAGATGGCGCTGATGCAGCGGGTGGGGCGGTAGTTCATGCTGATGCAGTGGGTGGGGCGGCAGATGGTGCTGAGCAGGCAGTGCAGCAGGTGGTTCAGGGATGAACTGGTTGCGGTTGGGGATGGAGATGGCAGCATCGATGTTGTCAGGCAGGCCTCTGTGGCGGCCCAGCAGCATCACCAGCACCAGCACCAGCACCAGCACCATCACCAGCACCAGGTGCAACAGCTACAGCAGTGGCAGCAGGGGCAGCAGATACAAGAGATGCAGCAGGCGGTGCAGCAGGCAGTGCAGGTTCGGGAATGAACTGGTTGCGGTTGGGGATGGAGATGGCAGCGTCGATGTTGTCAGGCAGACCTCTGTGCCGGCCCAGCAGCATCACCAGCACGAGAACCAGCTTGGACCAAGGACTCCAGACGCCTGAAAGGTGCGATACGGGGAAGGAAGAGAAGCACGATTTGGTTCAGAAGCAGAAGACCCAGCAGCAGCATCAGCGGCAGCGGCGGCAGCAGCAGCAGCAGCGGTGCCAACAGCAGCACATGCATCTCTCCATGAATGCTCAAAATTCAACCTTTAAACACGACTTTTGGATTGACCAAGAAATCAGATTTAGCTGAATCACTGATATGCAACACAAGCACATCTTTATGAATGTTCATCATTTAAACAGTACAACAATTCATCCCCCCTATGATCTCCACACCTGCCACTGGCCACCTCCCAAAAGCAACGACAAGCAGGCGTGTGCTCTGAAATTAACAGAAAGGCTGACCAGACAGGGCCCTTCTTAACCTTGCAACCTGGCAGATCCGAGGTTGCAGCAGAGGAGCCATTCTGGGAAAGTTCTAAAAAGGGGCGCACCAAATACGAGACTATGGGAAATTATAGAAACGGAAGCAGCAGAGGAGCCACTCTAGGACGCTAAAAGAAGAAGAAGAAGAAATAAATAAAAACCGCGCACCAGAGAAGCTATACGGAGGAGTGACACAGTCAGGACCAGCTTCAGGCGGACAGGTGTAGCCCAAGGAAAGGCCCACGTTGCCATATCCACTGCGGGAGAAAAACAAGTGCAAAGGTAAAGGTATGGCGTGTCAGCATTGGGAGGCCCACATTGCTGTATCCACTGCCAGAAAAGAACACATGCGAGGATGGGTATGTTGGGAGATCTTCAGACATAGTCACCAGAGAGCAGCTGTGCCCAGGCAAAGGTTACTGCTAAGCCATGACAACAATGGAAAAGGTTCCCATTCGCACGTCCACTGTGAGCCCAAACATATGAACGATTTTCGAGAAATTCTAGAAAAATCGCTCACAAGAAGAGCAGCAGTGCGCAGGCAACCACTATTTCTAAGCCATGTCGAAAATGGAAGAGGTTTTTGGCCACTGCAAGCCCAAGCATACGCAAGGATAGATGGAGGGGCCTCAAGAAAAGCACCCGAGGAGACCGGTTTTGAGGCGCCTAAAAACAGAAAAACACCTGATGAGCAAGACAGGTTTTGCCGCACGCACCCCTCGCGACGAGTCAAAGAAAGCTTGAACATGAAGGACCATGCGATCTGATGGCGCTGATTGGCTGCTGAACAAGGGTTTCACTTTTGAGAATTTCTCAAAAGGTTTGACCACAGCATGCATGGATGGATGTGCACATACATGGCTGATGAGCACGATATCGCCGATATCGCTGCACACACAGCTGAGAATGCGCATAGAATCAGCACCTGATGAAGCGCCTAAAATAAAGCACCTGATGAGCTCGAAGGCGATGCTGAAGATGTTGAAGTTGGAGATGCCGCTGGGACTTTTGAGTCAAATCAAAAGGTGACTTGACTTTTGAGTCGACTCAAAAGTCAGCTGATGATGCGCCTAGAACAAAGCACCTGATAAGCTCAAAAGCGATGTTGAAGATGTTGAAGTTGGCGATGTCGCTGGTGATGTTGGCGCTCTCTACGAGGCAGATCACCAGCAGTGCTATGAAGAGCGATTGAGGGCCTAAGCTGTTCCTTGATGAAGGCTTGAACACAGCATGTGGGGACTGGGCGCACTCACTCACCTGATGAGCTCAAAGGCAATGTTGAAAATGTTGAAGTTGGCGATGTCGCTGGTGATGTTGGCGCTCTCTATAAGGCATATGACCAGCAGTGCTATGAAGAGCAACGCCGAATCCCGCAGAAGCAGCCCTCTGCCCTGGGTGAACACCCCGTGATCCAGCACTCCCCCCTGCATGGATAGTTGAGGGAAGACAAGTGAGCTGCATCAGAACACCGTTTACAGGGTCAACACCCCGTGATCCAGCACTCCCCCCTGCATAGATAGTTGAGGGGAGAGACACATGGGAGGTGATTTATGAGGCCAACTGAATCATAAGCCGTTTACAGAGCCAATCATTCAGCAGCACACCCCCCTGCATGACTTGTGTCACGCCAAGTGATACGCCAAGTGATACGCCAAGTGATGTGCCAAGTGATGTGCCATGTTATGCCATGACAAGCGAGGAGGGATGAGAGTGGCATGGATGGTGGGCGGTGAAGGATGGAAAAGCCCAGTTGTTTCTCAAGAATGAAAAGAAAAAAAATACACACACAACAAACTTTAATGAGCATCTCGGCCCTCACAGGTTACCTCAGGCCCTCACAGATGTAATGTATGTAACCCCATACTACCTTCACAGATGTAATGTAACCCCATACTACCCTCACGGATGTAATGTAAACTTGCCAGCAGCTCTTCCCAGAACACCCCAATGTCCTCATCGTCATACACCTCCCTCTGCTCCCTTGACGTCTGCCTCGTCCCCTACACCCCTCCCCATCCCCCACACCCCTCCCCATCCCACAAGTTCTCACTCATTCGCAGGGACTTGGAACAGAACTTGCCTGCAGGTCTTCCCAGAACACCCCGATATCCTCATCGTCATACACCTCCCTCTGCTCCCTCGATGTCTGCCTCGTCAGGTACAGAGGATACACAGCCACGTACCTGCTCACGTTCGAGAGAGCAGCAGGGAATGGAATGGAAGGGCGGGCGGTTGTGGGGATGGAAAGGAGGGCGGTTGTGAGATTGGATTGGAATGGAATGAAATGGAATGGAATGGGGGCTGGGTGTTTTTTAGAATTTTCAGAAACTCCATGCGAAGCCAGAGTTGGTAATGATATTTTTTTGTGCAATGGATTCATGGCCACACACCTGAGCAGAGTTTGGAAGGGAGGCTGGGATATGTAAGGGAGGGTGATGTCCCATGCACTCTCACACCATGCCCCTTGCACTCTCACACCATGCCCCTTGCACTCTCACACCATGCCCTTCACACCATGCCCCAAGCACTCTCACACCATGCCCCTTGCACTCACACCATGCACTCACATCATGCCCAGGTATAGCAGCAGCATGGGGGGGCGCAGGAGGCCGATGGCAATTACGTTGAATCCCGCGTTGCGTGTGCTCACAGATTGGAAATATCCTGCCAGTACCTTGGTCCCGCCTGGCATGCGCACACACACAAACACAAAGGGTAGAGGGGGAGAAGAGTGGAGAAACTGTGTTTGAGGTGCCTCAAAAAGCATTGCGTGTGCTCACAGATTGGAAATATCCAGCCAATATCCACCTGGCATGCACTCACACACAACCATGAGGTGGGGGGAATGTGGAGTAACATTGTGTGTGGGGTTTTGTTTTGTTTTTTGTTTTTTTTTTGGGCAGACAAAGCCCCCACCAAAAGGAAGAATTGCTCTCTTCCCAGACACATCCTCAGGAAATACGTACGTAATCCTTGTTTGTTGGTCTTTAGGTGACTTTTGAGTCGACGCAAAAGTTCCCTCAGGAAGACAAATCCTCTGGGAATATATACGTAATCCTTGTTTGTTGGTCTTTTTCGCATACCCGCAGTCCACATGCAACTCACTGGTGAAGCCGTCAATGGCAGGTGAGGTCCAGTCAGTGGCACAGAAGAAGACAAACTCCGTGAGATTGAACACGAGCACTGTTAGCACGAGCATCACGGTGGAGCGCGGTGGGAAGAGGTGCGTGTAGCACTTGCGCGGGTGCACGAGAAGGTAGGAGTAGACGAACTGAGGGGCACGGGGTGAGGGGGGCGAAAATCACTTGTCAATACAAGAAGAACCCAGTTTAATGAGTCTGCTTTTGAAGCACCTCAAGAGAGGTGCGTGTAGCACTTGCGCGGGCGCAAAAGAAGGTACGAGTAGACAAACTGCCGGCCAGGGCAAAGGGTGAGAGAGGGTTGCAGACACTTCTCAATGTAAGAAACGCCGACTGCAATGAGTCTGCTTTTGAGTCACCTCAGAAGAGGTGCTAATGGCATTTGTGCGCCTGTAAGATGAGATGCGGTAGGTAGGTGTGGACAAACTGAAGGGGTAAACAATGTAGGTGTGGGGGTAGCAGATAGATTTTTCAAAATAGGAACCCTGCGGTGTAAGAGACTGTTTTCACATGACCTCAACAGGGGTGCACGCAGTGTGTGTGCAAATGCAGGAGAGCGTGAGTAGATGTTCTGAGGGATCACAGTGCAGGATGGTACAGTAGAAGAAGAAAAAAGGAGGTTGTTTTCTAGAATTGATGTGCAACCTCAAAAACAACCTGCAGGATGGTACAGTAGAAGAAGAAAAAAAGGATTGCCAAGTGTGCGTGCAGTGCAACACAGGGAGGGAGGGAGCCAGGAACAAGAAGAGAGGTGACCGGAGAGCGGTGGGGGACCTAGTGCGAAAACGGCAACCATGCGAAGGGAAAGACGGGTAAGGGTGCAGTCATTAGCCATCTACGAGACCGGTGTGGTGCGGTGCAGAAGTTCCCTCTTAGAGTGATCAAATTCAAGAGGGTGCAGTGCGGTGCGGTGCAGGCCTTACCCTTTTCTCTCCTCGTGAGAAGTGCCGGAGCAGAAGCAGGAGGGCTCGCAGCGTGGGCGGGTACATGGTATTGCCAATGAGAATGAAGACCGACGTGACGATGACCAGAGCTGGGGCCCTCACGAACCCCATTAGGTTATCGTTCAGCAGTGCCGCCCCTGTGTTGGAAAACGTCGACATAGCCTGTGCGGGAAGGAGGAGGGAAGCATGGGGGCCGAGGGGTCCATTTTTAAGGCGTCTCAAAATTAGGTTATCGTTGAGCAGTGCTGCCCCTGTGTTGAAAAACGTTGAAATCGCCTGTGGGGGGGGGGAGGGGGAGGGAGAAAGCATGGGGGCCGAGGGAGGGACAAGTGAGGGTAGATGGAGGGGGGATGACATGAAAGGTGAGTGAGTGACCGGGGAAACAGCTGCCTGGGATGGAAGGCGGCTGACTGGCAAGAAGGGCAGCTGACTGACGTGGAATGCACAGAAGAAGACGCTGTTGACGTTGCTGGCCTGCAGAGTTGCCTTGGCGTCTGTTTTTGAGGCGCCTCAAAAACTGACTGACATGGAATGCGACTGACTGACATGGAATGCGACTGACTGACATGGAATGCGACTGACTGACATGGAATGCGACTGACTGACATGGAATGCAGCTGACTAGCATGGAAGGCGGCTGACTGGCAAGAAGGGCAGCTGACTGACATGGAAGGCACAGAAGAAGACGCTGTTGACGCTGTTGGCCTGCAGATTTGCCTTGGCGGAGGCAGAGATGCTAACGATGAGCAGCAGCAGCAGGAAGGCGGTGAGCAGCGATGTGGCGAGGAATGTGGGTACCAGCCAGCTTAATGTCTCCAGGGCCCTTGATAGGGATAGGGACGGGGGGATGAGGATGGGGATGGGGATGGGGATGGGGATGGGGATGGGGATGGGGATGGGGATGGGGATGGGGATGGGGATGGGGATGGGGATTGGGATGGGGATGGGGATGGGGATTGGGATGGGATAGGGATAGGGGGATGGGGATGGGGATGGGGATGGGGATGGGGATGGGGATGGGGGTGGGGATGGGGATGGGGATGGGATAGGGTGGGGATGGGGGGAAGGGGATGGGATGCGGATGGGGATGGGAATGGAGATGGGGATGGGGATGAGGATGGAAATGGGGATGGGGATGTGCAAGTGTATGTGCATGTGCATGTGCAAGTACATGTGCAAGTACATGTGCAAGTACATGTGCATGCATGGGCAATGTGCAAGTGCAGGTTCCACATCGAAAGGGGGGCATTGCAGAGCAGATGGCACAGAGAGAGGGCACATAGCATGGAACGTGGCACATGGCACGTGGCACATGGCACATGGCACGTGGCAGAGATGGCACATGGCACATTGCAAATTGCACATGGCATGTCGCACATGGCACATGCAATGCACAAGAAAATCATTTCAAAAATGAGATTTTTCGAAAGAGGCCCATCAGAGAACAACAGCAGGGCAGAACAGTGGTGCGGGCAAGTGAGCTATGAGGAGGGCCCACCTGAGCCACAAGGAGGGGAGGGAGGGCTCACCTGAGCCACAAGGAGGGGAGGGAGGGCTCACCTGAGCTCGAGGAATCTGAGTTCACTTGGCTGTGCTGCCGTCAGCCATTCATCCACCATTGCATCCGCGTAACCATCAGCAAACCCGTAACCATCAGCATCAGCGAAATCCAGATCCCCCCCAAGGCTTGTGCCGGTCACACTGCTTTCACGGCTCAACCTCCCGCTCCTCCTCTGCCTTGCCCTGTGCTCCAGACCCCCCAGGAATGGCAAGAATGCGGGGGCGTGTGGTAGGGAGTGTGCTCTTAACGCGGATTGGTTGAGAGATGCAGCACGAGTTAGCCTTGAGGTGAACAGGTCAAGGGAGGAGCGCCTTGTAGCTGCCGCCTCCTGCTCCTCCTCCTGCGGCTGCTGCTGCTGCTGTGCTCTAAGCGCCTCAAGCGCCAATTGGAGGCGCTGCCCTTCAATCCTAGCCGTTTCCCCGGCCCAAGTCATCGAGCTCATCCCCACAGCCCCCTCTGCCTCCACCCCTCTGCCTCCACCCCGCCGGCGCAACCCACCGCGTGTCACCCATCCCTCCTCCACATCCGTCCCCCGTCTGGCGCCACGCCCTTCGCCCTCACCAGCACCTGGAGTCAAGGGGTGCCGCCCTTCTCTTGCCTCCTCCAGGAGTTTCTCCAGGAGAGTTGTCAGGCCTAAGGGCCTTCGGCCCGTGGGAGCTGCTGATTCTTGAGGCGCCTCAAAAGTTGTCAGGCCTAAGGGCCTTCGGACCACAGGCGCTGCTGCTGCTATTGCTGCTGTTGTTGCATCTGCTGCTGCTGTTGCTGCATCTGCTGCATTTGCTGCTGTAGCTGTTCCTGCCGCTGCTGCTGCACCAGAAGCTGCAGCCACAGAGGCCACATGGGACTCGCCTGCTGGAGCGACAGTGCCTGCAGTGGCAGCAGGTATCTCAAGGGAGGGGGCGGGCGAGGAAGAGACAAGAGGGGGAATGCAGGCAGATGAGGTACTTTCTTCTCCTCCGCTTAAGCTAGCAGCAGCAGCCGCAGCAGCAGCAGCAGAAGGGTATGCAGTGGGGTCACTGGCGATAGGATATGCTGGGCCTGTTTCAACGTCAGCAAAACCATCTCCTCCCCCCTCTTCCCCCCCAGCATGCACTCTACTCCCCTGCAGCTGCCCCAGCACTCTCAACCCGCCTCCTCCACTGCCTCCCTGCCTTCCCTTGCTGCTGCCACTGTCACTGCTGCCCCTGCTACCCCTGCTGCCCTTGCCGCTGCTGCAGACGCTCTTGGGACTCGCAGCAGCTGGAGCTGCAGGGGGCAGACCTACAGACCAGGCTCCGTTGTTCCCTGATATGTTTTCTCCTCCTCCATCTCCTCCTTCTCCTCCTCCTCCTCCTCCGCCCCCTGCACCATGCGGCGCTGCCTGAGAGGCGGAGGCTGCAGTGTCAGAGGCCCTGGGGTCGTAGCTGGAGGGTAAGTCGGAGGGGTGGGTCTGGAGCAGGCCAGCGCAGGCGAGATGGCGGTGGAAGTAGTAACGGCGCACCAAGACTGGCACCAGGGACGTCACCACCTGGCAAGCCACAGAGAGAGAGAAAGAGATGGCAGTCAAGCTTTGAGACGTCTCCAAACTCGATTTATGGCAGGCTGGCGTGGGCGAGATGGCGGTGGAAGTAGTAACGGCGCACCAAGACCGGCACCAGGGACGTCACCACCTGGCACACACAGAGAGAGATGGGAGCCATTTTTTAAGTCAATTTTTAGAATCGTAAGAAATGACTCCAATGTGGCGCAGCAGGACAGGCACCAGGGCTGTCAGCACCTGTCAGCATGGCATGGCGTGGCATGGCATGGCATGGCGTGTGGCATGGCGTGGCATGGCATGGCATGGCATGGCGTGTGGCATGGCGTGGCATGGCATGGCATGGCGTGTGGCATGGCGTGGGGCCTGATTGAGAGCATGTACCAGTGAGGGTTTCATTCACCATGCGATTACTGGTTACCACCACGTCATTGTTTCTTTCTAACCACGCACCTGGGAGCCCATGAACATGAGGAGAAGGCGAGCAACGTTGGTGCCATCAGTGAAAACCCCCACATCCACGGTGATGAGTCCCGCCAGGCACACACACGACGTCACATTGAAGAGAGCGTCTATGAAGCTGATTTTCCCTGCTGGCCCGCTCGGCGCCACGCAGAAGACGAGCGTAAAAGCGAGGATGACTATAACGAAGCACAGCATGTGCAGCCGGTAGAAGGTCACGCGCCGCTTGAGCCACGCGGGAAGAGCCACGCCGCGCATCAGCGGCGGTGGTGCGACGGCGCGCCAGGCTGAGATTGCCATGGAAACAGCAGCTCCAGCAGCAGCAGCAACTACCACTAGTTGTAGCACTAGGAGCCTCAAAAACAGGAGCACGGGTACTGCTGGTAGTAGTACCGCTAGAGCGTCACAACGAACAGCAGCGAGATAATCAATAACTTGCTGGAACGACACGGAAACGTGAATGGTGGAGGCTCTGCCGTCCAGAGCAAACGTGCTCGCTCATTGATCCTCCCGGGTGTGTCATGCGAGGAGAGGAGACGTTTGAGTCGACTCAAAAGTCGCCTCATAAAAGAAGTACAAGCGTAGCGGCTGTGGGCAGGTCGTACGTTTACAGCTCATCATTCGTGGCTGAGCTTCACGGTTTTGCACTGTGACGCAACGAATTAGACCGCAAAGAACGTACACGAGACGTACGAATTACACCCCGTCATTGAGCCTCAGATTGGTGAGTTCTGGCGGGTGGAGAGGAGAGGAGGGAGAGAGCGCGGCGACTCTGAGACAGCGGAGACAGTGAGCAGAACGATACTGGAGAGGAGAGAGATGCTCTCGCGACAATCGATGGTTTGCGGGGACGCGGGCCGCGGCCGCGTGAACGACTCGTTTCGGCAAGGTCACGAACAAAAAAATCGCAACCTGTCTTGTGAGCATGACTCGTGTGATGAAGCAATTTTCGATGTGCCTGAAAAGGCGACGACATTTCGGCCATCCTCTTGGCTGACGATTACCATGGTGTCGGTATTCCCCTCCTTACTACAATCACACGGTTCGGGACACCATTCTCGCCGTACAGAGTGTTACTTAGGCGAATATGTTGTACACCGAATAATTTCGACGTGATTCCGCCCGCAAACGGGTAGTTATGGAGCCAAATCCGCATGCTAACAGCAGGAAGTCCCTGTGCCTCACTGAGGGAGGGCCTTGCGGCGAAGCTCGTGCATGCCGTGCTCGCTTGGTTTGAGCAGCAGTTGCATCGCTGAAGATGTATTCCCAATGGTGGCTCACGTCCCGCACATAGCGGGTCTTGACTCTAGGAACAGAGTGGATGGCTCTCATTGGACATTTCGGATAAAGTATAAACGGGAAAAGTGTAAATTATAAATCTTATCAAGGAGAACACTTTAATATAGCCAAATTAACTTATCAAACTACTGTATAGACCCACACAAATTGGCTTCTCAAAATGAGTGCTTCAAAGCTTTCGTAACTTCAGAATGTGCAATAACTGTAGGAAACAACGTCCCCTAATGCACATGACTCAGATAGGGTCACTTATGTTACTTAGTAAAACATGAAATGCCACTGTGCACTCCTGACAGTAGCAATCGAAGCATGCAGTGCTGAGGCTGGAGACGAAAAGGCATAATTGTTGGAGTATGAAAGGAATCGAGTTAGCATTCCTGTAGGTGCAGCTGTATCGCACCCGTCACTTTCGAAGCAGCGTATCGGATCAGCCTGTAACATGGGCAGGAAGGTCAACAATCGCAAAGTCAACTGTCGCGACTGTTGACCATCTCGACCGATTGACTCACCATCGACGAATGGCAACAGGCGTAACCGTCTGTACGGTTACACGCAGCGACTCGGTAACAAGCAAGAAGAGCAATAGTCAGTCACTGTAGAATTGCCTGTAAAACAGTTAGAATAAGGGAATGTAGCCCTCAAAGTACATGGCTAGATATGATTATTATTTAGATATGGCTTAATCTATGCTTTAATCAACTTTGTCATTTACATCCACTATGCACAAGGTTCTTACAACAAGTCTTCTGCTACCAACTCTCTAAGGCAATTCTTATCCTATCCAAGGATCCTTTCTCTAACATGGTATGAGAGCTAGATTGGATTATAGGAACTGCTAAAGGTCTTCAACAAGACAACTTCTACTATAACTTATCCTTACCTCAAGGGCACGCAACATGTCAGGCGCAGATTGTGGAGAGGCTGGAGAAAATCCAGTGCTTCCCTCCACCAATGTCGCTTCTACAACAACGACTGTGGATTCAGCGCAGCTCATCTCCCGCATCAGCGCCCTGGAAAGCCACCAGCCAATAAGCATCGACGGCTCTAGCTACGCCCGACGACCTCCCGATCCTCAAGGAGCTGGGTCTGAACGATTATTTACCTTCGACAATCGCGGAGCTCAAGGTTCTGCACAAGCACAGGCACATCTCGAAATAATGGCGTCAATGCAGAGCAAGTTCCTTACAACGGCAAAATTAAGGACAACCAAGCCCTTCGACGAGAAGGACTTTTACACCTGGAGTTTCAAAATTGAACTCCTAGCCCAAGGCTCACAAATCTGGATGTACTACGACGGATCCTACGCATTCCCGGCCAACGGCTCACCTCAAGAGAAGGCGCAGTACTATAACGAGTCGTTGATGACCTTCACCGTCTCAATCCAGAACTTAGCGACCGAAGAACAACTGAGCATCCGCCCCTTCAAGAACGAGTGGGCGCCCGCGACCGAAGAACAACTGAGCATCCGCCCCTTCAAGAACGAGTGGGCGCCCGCGCAGCAATCCTGGGAGCACCTGCGCACCTGCCACATGGCAACAGACTCAGTGACACTCAGTCGCCTCTTCAACCAGCTAAACAATGTCAAAATGATCCCTGGCGAGAAGGTCGGACCATACATCAACCGCTGCAGAAATCTGAGAGATCAATTCAGGAAAAGTGGCGGCAACTTTCTTGACGACATGTTCGTCACAATCATTCTCGCTGGATTGAGCTCGGAATGGCGCCACTACAATTCGCTCCTTCGCACGCAAGGAACGCTCAACGAAACCTCCCTTTGTGCCTCGCTGCTTTCCGAACAACAGAAGATCGACCTGTACAACGAGAGAGGCAACAAGAAGGAAAAGATCGCGTTTTACGCGCAAGCGCCACCGGACAAGAAAAGACTCTTCTGCAAGTATTGCAAGAAGACAGGACACACGATTCAAGAATGCTGGAAGCTCAACGGCAACAACAATCACAGCCAGAAAGGTGGAGGAACTCACCAGCAAGCCGCCGGAGCTCCAGCATGCAACCAGACATTGTCACCCCCGGCCGTCGCCAATACCTCTCAAGCTCCAGCGCGCATCCCTGCGAATACAAACGACAAAGGAAAGAGCAAGGTACGAACTTGCATGGTGCGTCGGGGACCGCCTCGCCCAAACCGACACTATCGCTTCTTCGCAGATGGGAGGACATGTTTGCAGATCCACCTCAGGAGCGGCCCGAAGGTTCAGTTGAAGATGAAGAAGAGAATGATCCCACCTATGACGAACTGACAGTCGGTCGGATGCAGTTCGATTGGGAAGCGCTGCAGTGGATCCAAGAGTCACCACCTGCACGACGAGGAAGGGTGTTACTACGATTACGAAAACGAACATGACATGGAGCATCACATCACTCTGAAACTCGCGAACCTTCCCAAGGCAAAGAAAGAGGTAAAAAAATGTTACCTGGACAGTTGCTGTGGCCAACACATGGTGTCGGCGAGCATCTTCATCCTCAACGAGGTCGAAATCACCGTCACTAACAGTCATACGATCTATGCCAGGAGCCGCGGACAGATCCAGCTGGAATCACACGACACCGGTTACTGCATCCACATCAGCGACGTCCTCGTCGTTCCCGAGCTTCAGTACGACCTCCTGTCCCTGGACCAGCTGATGAAGTGTGGCATCGCGCTGCAAACAACAGAAAACGAGCTTCACTTAATATATGATGGGATCTTTATCGGAAAAGCAACAAGCGAGGGAGGATTGTTCGTGCTTGACTTCGAATCGCCCAAGACCTCTGGCGACAACCACCACATCATTGTCCTCGATCCCCCCGGCCACCCGTCACCACCAACATGGAGCCATCCAGAAGACACCAATTATCAACGACCCGGCCTCGATGGAACCTTCCGCGCTCTTGCCGTACCCGTTGCTTCGACCACGAACCCTGCAGTCACAGGACCACAAGTGGTGGAAGAAGAAGAAGAAATTACATCGGAAGCAGCAACCACGGAAGTCGGAGGATTTGCACGAGCAATCTGGCCCCGCATTCAACATCCTACCGATTGGAACTCAACCGAAGGCTGGGACGCGGTGGACGCTCACTGGGTCATGGAAAACACCGCACTGGGAGAAGCCGCTGCAGCTGAAACAGGATGGAGAAACGTCACCGAAGGACCTGCAGCAGAAGAAGCAGAAGCAGCAGAGGAACCAGAAATCACTGAGGAGGCACCAGGAGCAGAAGAAGAAGAGTCACTAACGGAGTACGGCCCTCACCTCATTCCCATCACAACAGACGGCAGGGATTACCTCCGCATCGAGACAAGGGGAGCGGCGATCGGCGACACACACTTCGAGGAAGGAGAAGTTACGCAGCTAGAAGATCGTCGCCCGCGAGTCACACCAACACCTCCTGAAGGACCACTAGAGCTACCCGTGACGATCGACACCTCCACCATCAGCGACACCAGCGGGACATACCACGGCGCGACACTCCAAGAAGCAGCAGTTCAAGTCACTGTATCCGATGAACCTGCGGAACAAGTTGGGAAGGAGACCGCAGAAACAATATTAGCACGGGAGAAGGAACTCTACGCAGGCACAAAGGGATATCGCACCGACGGGGACATCTGGCACCAACGATTCGGGCACCCATCAATTGAAGTGCTCAACAACTGCATCAACGCAAACATTTTTGCGGCAGACGCACTATTGCTGCCAGATGGAAAGCTACTCAAACCGAGAACCGACTTACCCAACTGCATCGTCTGTCCGACGGCCGCGCTACGTCACACGCCCTTCACCGAGAAGATACCGGGAGCCGAACGTTACAAGCCGCTCGAGAAGGTCTACAGCGACTTCCTGGTGCTTACGGCAAAAGGAGTTGGAGGAGAACAGTATACGCTTACCTTCATCGTCGCCGGCACAAGCTTCGTATGGGCCGTAAATGTCAATAACCGCTATCTCGCCTACCAGTGCTTTGAATTCTGGCTCAGCATGGCGGAGACCTAGAGCGAAGGACAGACGCTAAAGGCATTTCAAACAAATGGAGCCCTGGAGTACCAGACCGAGGAGTTCAAAACCCTCTGCAAACTGAAGGGCATCCACAGGATGATTTCCCTCCCCTACGCTCACGAGCAGCAAGGGTTGGCGGAGCGAACCAACAGGAGCCTCGTGACAAAAATGTGAAACCTCATGAAGCAGTCAGCTATGCCAACCAAATATTGGCCCTTCGCGATGGCGCATGCAGTTCGGCTGCATAACATGCTTTCTTCGAAAGCACTACCCAACAACACCTCACCCTTCAAGGAATGGACTGGCAAACACCCCGACACACGCATGCTGCAGATATTCGGGTGCATGGTACAGTACCGCCCCCACACTGCCCGGACCGGAAAATTTGAAGACCGCGCTCGGTGGGGTATTCACCTCGGAATTGAATCCGAATACCACGCCTGGACAATCTTGGACTTTGCCACCCACCAGCTCACGCGTTCACGTGAGTGCATCTTCTACGAAAGACTGACCCTGCCACTGTACCGATAGCACCGCACTGCACAAAACGCACCGGACAACATTTTCCAAGGGCGGCACGGCTACGCTAATGACGAGGATGATGTCGACGTGGCAGGAGAACAGCCAAACGAGGCAACTGGGGAAGAGGCACCCTTCATACCCGCTATGGAGGAGTTCGGGACAACAACTTTCTTCCCAACGGAAATTGATCAACACGAAGCAGTACAGGGACAGCACGATTATGCAAGTGCAGAAATACACTCACCCATGGACGAAGACCCAGCTCGCAACTCTTCTCGCGACACCGTTCGCGACATCCCTGGGGACGACGACGACGTGGTTGAAGTTACCAACGCAGCTGAATCCAACCTCACAAGCCTTCGCATCCTCGGACTCGCTGTCGCCGTTCGGGGTAACCACCAGCTGGTCGAGCCCACCACCGTTCGCCAGGCTCTTAGCGGGCCCGATGCTGAGAAGTCGAGAGCCGCCATGGCCGCAGAAGTTGCTGCACTACAGCGGCGTGGCACCTGGAAGCTGGTACCATGACGACACGCAAAGGGGAGAAAGATTCTCACAGGGAAGTGGGTCTTTAGAATCAAAACACTGGCGGACGGGATCGTTGACAAGTACAAAGTACGCTGGGTCGTCCGCGGCTTCGAACAGACCCAGTTCGTGGACTACGACAAGACATTTGCCCCTGTTGGCCATCACACCTCTGTCCGCATCCTCCTCTGCGTTGCAGCCGTGAAACAGCGTCCACTACGGAAAATCGACGTGTCAAACGCATTCCTCTACAAGATCGTTGACGCCATAACCTACGTCGAGGAGCCACACGCTTTCGAGGAAAACGGCGACGCCATCTGCCTTCTCCAGAAGTCCCTATACGGCATCAAGCAGGCGCCACGCCTATGGCAGCAGTACCTCCACACCGTACTCATCGAGCTCGGCTTCCAATAGCTTCCCCACGATCAGGGGATGTACCGTCTTGAGTCCCGCGGCATCTTCATCCTACTCGTCGCCTACGTGGACGACTTACTCTACACTGGGGACAACACGGAGCTGCTTGATTGCTGCGAACGCGACATCAAAGAGAAGCTCAAAGTGACCATCGATCACGATGTCACTCAATTCCTTGGCCTCAACGTTACTCAGACCGCCGAGACAATCCACCTCTCCGCCGCGAAATTCGCCGACACCCTTGCCAAGAAATTCGGCATCGCTCCCGTTGGCATTACCACCCAATTCCGCACTCCTCCGCCTAACCACGAGCCCGACACCGCCCCTCTCT
The DNA here is from genome assembly GCA_947471745.1 of Closterium sp. Naga37s-1. Lineage (NCBI taxonomy): Eukaryota > Viridiplantae > Streptophyta > Zygnematophyceae > Desmidiales > Closteriaceae > Closterium > Closterium sp. Naga37s-1. The sequence goes on from CANJKZ010001041.1 coordinate 38,393, forward strand.
CCCCGGCCGACCATCGTCTCTATCAGCGGCAGCTCGGATGTCTACTGTTCGTTGCCGTTACATGCCGCCCGGACCTATCCTACATCGCCAGCCAGCTCGCCCAGTATCTGCGCCGACCTGAAGGGGAGAATATGGCGGACCTGCGACGTGCTCTACGGTACTTTGTCCCTACACCCAATATCGGCCTTACCTATACGGCGAATCTAACGGCTACCCTACAACTCACCGGTTACGTGGATGCTGATCACGCTGGGGACGCAGACAACAGAAGGTCCCGCGCAGGCTTTATTTTCAAACTCAATTCTGCAGGAACCATCTCCTGGAACTCACAGAAGCAAGAGCTCATCGCCCTTTCGTCAGCAAAAGCAGAATTTATCTCAGGAAGCGCAGCAGTTCGTGAAGGACTCTACCTTACGGGGCTCCTACAGGAAACGAAGACGGCGATGAACGGATCTTTCAAGTTACTGTGCGACAACCAGAGCGCGATCAAGATCGCGAACAAAACCGGCTTCGTCAACCGCACGAAACACATCGCCTTGCGTTACTTCTTCGTCAAGGACGAAATCGTCAAGGACGAAATCGTCAAAGGGAAGGTCCAGCTCACCTATTGCCCAACTGGCGAAATGGCAGCTGATTTTCTGACGAAGAAACTGCCACGTCAGAAATTCCAGTACTGCTCGGACCTGTGCGGAGTCGTCCTAAAGAGCCACGTGGCGCACCTCCAGGAATGAAGGGGAGTGTTGGAGTATGAAGGGAATCAAGTTAGCATTCCCGTAGGTGCAGCTGTATCGCACCCGTCACTTTCGAAGCAGCGTATTGGATCAGCCTGTAACATGGGCAGGAAGGTCAACAGTCGCAAAGTCAACTGTCGCGACTGTTGACCATCTCGACCGATTGACTCACCATCGACGAATGGCAACAGGCGTAACCGTCTGTACGGTTACACGCAGCGACTCGGTAACAAGCAAGAAGAGCAATAGTCAGTCACTGTAGAACTGCTTGTAAAACAGTTAGAATAAGGGAATGAACTCCTCAAAGTACATGGCTAGATAGGATTATTTATTTGTGTGTAATCTATGCTTTAATCAACTTTGTCATTTACATCCACTATGCACAAGGTTCTTACAACAAGTCTTCCGCTACCAACTCTCTAAGGCAATTCTTATCCTATCCAAGGATCCTTTCTCTAACAGGAATGACGCGAAGGGTCGCACGGTTACGGGGCATCTGGACCGTCAGGGCAGACAGCATCAGGCAGCAGTAGTGGCGAGGATTCAGCCCGAGCAGTTCGTAACAGTCTGGAGTCGCACGGTTGGGTTTCGTTGTAATAAGGGAATGTACCCCTTAGAGTACATGGCTAATTAGGTCTTTTCGTATTCCACCTTGTACTCTTATTTCTACGTTTGTATTTGCATGTTTTAGATCATCTCAATCATTTTACATTCACTCTGATTTGAGGTCAAGGGCTTACCACTACCACACTCTGTGCGAACCTTCCCGAGGTGATCCTAGGGGCGATCTAACTTGTGATCGCAGCAACTTACAAATGGAACTTATGTTGACAAGGATATACCGTACGGTACCTCCAACAAGACATCCGTCCTCAATTTGACGCCACCCGAGCCATGTAAGTATGCACACTTATTACGATCCGAGGGTGCGGTGGGATATACGGTAATGTAGACGCACAGCAAAGCTAGAACCTGTTAAAAAAAAAAAACAGGCTAATATTTTATATTAAATGCCTATGGTGGTTCAGCTGCACGTCCCTGTAGTGTTGAGACGGAGGGGGTATCGGCTGCAGGGACGGCAGAGGATATTACTGCAGTCGACATGTACACAGGAGGCAGAGGGGGGGATCGTTTCCTTATAGCCACAGCAGGATGGGAAAGCTAGAAGTCTTGGGTCCACAACAGGGAGTCCAGTCAGTGTTGTGCATGAACTGGGTGCAATATGCCCCCCCCAGCGGATGGGGGTGGCGGTGCTGCTGCTGGTGCTGCTTGTGGTGGTGATTACATGTACACGGGAGGTAAGGGAGGGGAGGATTTTCTCACAGCCACAGCAGCGTGGGAAAGCGAGAAGTCTCTAGCCCACGACATGGGGGTCCAGTCAGTGTCGTGGATAAACTGCGTGCACGAACGGATAGCTCTCGTGTTGAGCGCCCGGTAGTGATTCAAATGGACGTCCCTCACGTGTAGGTCCCTGTGGTGCTGAGAATGAAGGGAGTCAGCTGCAGGGATGGCAGAGGCTATTACGGCAGTCTACTGTCTACATGTATGCAGGAGGCAGAGGGGGACATCTCTTCCTTATAGCCACAGCAGCATGCGACAGGGAGAAGTCTCTAGCCCACGACACAGGAGTCCAGTCAGTGTCGTGGATAAATTGCGTGCACGAACGGATAGCTCTCGTGTTGAGCGCCCGGTAGTGATTCAAATGCACGTCCCTAACATGCATGTCTACCCCGGGCATGCGTGCCGGAGGGAGAGGAGCCGCAGGCGAGGGATTGCCTGCCGGGATAGTCGAATCGGTGGTGTTGGCGGTGGTGGAATTGTTGATGGTACTGGCGGTGCTGTTTGGAGTGGTGGCGGCGCTGCTGCTGGTGGCGCTGCTGCTGGTGGCGGTGCTGCTGGTGGTGGTTGTGTTGTTGGAGAGCAATAGGACAGGTAGGCCTGCTGTTGGGGCTGGAAGTGGCCACGTTTTGGCCACTGCATGAATCTGGAGGTCAGCGTGGTGATGTGGGGGGGTGGAAAAGAAAGGAAAGGGGCTTGAGAATGCTCTGAATGCATGCGGTATAGCACCCCACACACCACCCCTGTTGACCCACTCACCCCGAACAGCTTGACTTCCTTGGGATCCGCCATCAAACCCAAGGCACAAGTCTCAGTACTCGTGGCGCCACACAGTGCATATCTGCCTTGCGGAATGTCATCCTCTCTAATCGTCTCCCTTCCAGACAACAACCAAGCAACCCCTGTTCACTCATCCCAAACAGCTTGACCTTTCTTGGATCCGCAACGTATTTCCGATGCCCATCGAAACCCAGGCACATATCTCGCGACTCGTATCGCTTGGGCGCCACACAGTGCACGTCGGCCTGGCGGAATATCATCCTCTCCACCTCCCAGCTGGCTCCCTCCCACACATCCGTAACAGGACCCAGTTGACTCACTCACCCGAACAGCTTGACCCTTCTTGGATCAGCCACATATTTCCGGTGCCCATCGAACCCCAGGCACATGTCTCTTGACTCGTAGCGCTTCGGTGCCACACAGTGAACGTCAGCCTGGCGGAAAATCATCCTCTCCACTTCCCAGTGAGGGGGTTGCCACACAGTGCACGTCAGCCTGTCTACCTTCCAGACAGACAGATGTTCCAAAGATTGCCCTGCCCTTTTCCACTCACCCCGAATAGCTTGACCTTCCTCGGGTCGGCAACATACTTCCTGTGCCCATCGAACCCCAGGCACATGTCGCGGGACTCGTAGCGCTTGGGCGCCACACAGTGCACGTCGGCCTGGCGGAAAATCATCCTCTCCACCTCCCAGCGGGGGGGCGATGAGGCAGAGACGTTCATGGAGTGCGAGCACTTGTCCGTGTAAAAGTAGAGACTCCCAAATGACACGTAGGCCGCTTGCTGCGTGGGGAACAGGGGAACGGGGGAGGGGAAGGGGGCAAAAGAGGTATGGGTTGCTTTGGTTACACCAGTACCTGCCACGTTCATAGAGTGCGAGCACTTGTCGGTGTAAAAATAGAGACTGCCGAATGACACATAGGCTGCTTCCTGCAAAGAGGAGGGCGGGTATAAGAGGGATGGGATGGGATAGTTGCCCCAATAGCGGAGACGTTCAGGGAGTGCGAGCACTTGTCGGTGTAGAAATAGAGACTGCCGAATGACACATAGGCAGCTTGCTGCGTATGGGAGGGAGGGAGAAAGTGAGAAATGGGGAGGAGAAGAGAGGCCGCACAAGAGAGGAGTCGAGGAGCAGCCGCTGATGATTCAGGCAGAGCACTCTTCTCTTGGAAGAGGGCGCTGATGAGACACCATGAAAGACAATCATCCTGGCACAAGTGCCCAGGGTTTAGAAAGACCACCCACCGGGAGCAGGCGGTAAAGATTCAAAGGGAGAGCATCGGACGCACCTCATAGCGAGTGAGTGCGGTGATGAGGGAAGAGCCGAGGGGCTGTGAGACATAGAGGTACTCGTCCAAGCCCAGGAAGAGCACCCATCGGGAGGTGAAGAGCGAGCGAGCGAGTTGATAGGAAGCACACTGACCTCGTAGCGAGCGAGTGCGGTGATGAGGGACGACCTCAGGGGCTGCGAGAAGTAAAGATACTCATCCAAGTCGAGGAAGAGCACCCATCGGGAGTAGGACTCACATCGTAGAGAGTGAGTGCGGTGATGAGGGACGAGCCCAACGGTTGTGAGACATAGAGGTACTCGTCCAAGCCCAGGAAGAGCACCCAGCGAGAGGTGAGGTAATGGCAAACACTAAGTGGACGCACATCAGACTCACCTCGTAGTGCGCGAGCGCGGTGATGAGAGAAGAGCCGAGGGGCTGTGAGACGTAGAGGTACTCGTCCAAGTCCAGAAAGAGGACCCATCGAGAGGTGAAGAGAGAACGGTAGGCGCAGTCGTTCACCACTAGGACCTAGTTGAAGGGCGGGGAGAGGAGGGAAGAGAAGGTGGTGAGAAGAGGCAGATAGGTGCAGGAGAATCTGGAGGACGGTGAGACATAGAGATACTCGTCCAAGACCAGGAAAGAGCACCCAGCGGGAGGTGAAGAGAGAGCGATAGGCACAGTCGTTGACCACTAGGACCTAGTTGAAGGGCGGGGAGAGGGAGGGGAGGGGAGCAGGCGGAGGGAGAGATAGGCACAGAAGAAGCTGTCACCGAATATGCACGGTTGTGCATATAAGGTGCCAGTTATGTTGAGGTGTAGTTCTGGTGTAGCAATGTTGAGTATGCACTTTCGAGGATAGGTAGTTGGGGGACCAGGGAAGTTGATGCGAGGTTGGTAGGAGAGCACCAAGGGGGAAATCCACGCGACCAATGTGAATGAACCAACCCAGGCTCGAGCCGCACATTGAGAAATGCACGGTTCGAGCATGGGCCAGGTAAATTCACTCTCTCACACACCCCAATGCTTTCCGCTTGTTATCCTTTCGTATAGTGGAACGTTGTTATCCTTTCGGAGAGTGGCTGAGGCAACAGAAGGAACTGAGAAGAAGAAGAGAACCAGAAGGAAGGCAAATGACTGGCAGAGCTGTTTCTCCGACAGCTGTCACCGAATATGCACGGTTGTGCATATAAGGTGCCAGTTATGTTGAGGTGTAGTTCTGGTGTAGCAATGTTGAGTATGCACTTTCGAGGATAGGTAGTTGGGGGACCAGGGAAGTTGACGCGAGGTTGGTAGGAGAGCACCAAGGGGGAAATCCACGCGACCAATGTGAATGAACCAACCCAGGCTCGAGCCGCACATTGAGAAATGCACGGTTCGAGCCTGGGCCAGGTAAATTCACTCTCTCACACACCCCGATGCTTTCCGCTTGTTATCCTTTCGTATAGTGGAACGTTGTTACCTTACCTTTGCAGCTAGGTGGCACACCACTCAGGGAGGACCCGTGGGGGTGAGAGCTTTATTCTTTCATAACAAGCGGAAAGGTGCGCGTACAAGCATGGATGTGTACAAGCATGGATGCGTTATGGCAGGAATTATGGTCGCCGTGAGGATGATCGCTCGCGGCGCGAACGCTCACGTGAGCGCGGGCGTTCGTTGGAGAGGTCGCCGCGGAGGCCTGAGCGCTCGCCGCGGAGGCCGGCCTTTCGCGCAGATCTGGTCCCTCTCGCGCCAGATCGCCGGGGAGAAGGAGCCGAGCGAGAAGGAAGAGGCGGATCTGAGTCCGCCAGGATGGGAAGTGACCCGTGGCGGACGGATGCGCGCCACGGAGCTGGTGACGATCATGGGTATCGCCAGGACACGGGAGCGTATCGCTCGCCGGAAGATGGTTACCGCCGTCGCGAAGATCGGAGTCGCGGGCGTGGCCTGGAGGAATTATTCTCTGGTCGGCAGGGAGACCTCGATGTTGACGGAGAGGACGAGGCCGACACGGCGAATAAGGCGCAGGAAACGAATCGCGAAGGCGAGGCGAAGGGCGATGACGAAGCCCAGGAGGAAGGCGCAGGCGAGCAGCGCGATATGCCCGCTGGAGTCAAGGAGGCCGATCCGACGCAGGCGGGCGTGGCGGCGGAGCCAAGCGCGGTGAAGGCGGACGGAAAGAATGGTGCTCGGAACCAGCCGCGCGACGAAGAGAAGAACGACGGCGGGAGGCGTAGCAGTGGCTCGCGCTCACCGGATTCGCGTCAGCAGAGTGACGAGAAACGCGGAGGCGAGGTGCGCGTGTCCGATCTGCGGCAGCACCGTGATGTAGGGCGCGGCGACGGCGTGCGCTCGCCAGGCCCACGGCAGCACCGGGACGGGGGGCACGCTGGCAGCGCACGCTCGCCAGATCCGCGACAGCCGCTTGAAGGGAGGCGCGGAGGCAGTTACCGCTCGCCAGATCCGCGGCCGCTGCGTGACGAGAGGCGCGGAGGCGGCTACCGCTCGCCAGATCCGCGGCCGCTGCATGACGAGAGGCGCGGAGGCGGCTACCGCTCGCCAGATCCGCGGCAGCGCCGTGACGGAGGGCGCGGAGGCAGTACGCACTCGCCAGATCCGCGGAGGTATCACGGCGGGAGGAGCGGAGGGGGCTCGCGCTCACCAGATCCGCATCCCTATCGTGATGGGAGACGCGGAGGTGGCTATCGCTCGCCTGACACGCAACGGCACCATGGAGAGAGGTGGGGAGGCGAGGCTCGCTCGCCGGATTGGCGCCAGCAACATGAGGAAAGCCGGGGAGGCGGATACCGCTCGCCGCAGCGGCAGCGAAGCAGGGATGGAAGGCGGGGCGGTGGGTCTCGCTCGCCTGGTCGGTATCGGCAGCGTGACGAAAGACGTGCCGGTGAAGGAGGACAGGATCAACGCGGCAGCAGAGCGGGAGGCAGCGGGCTGATGCACAGCTTGGAGCGAGCCAGAGAGGCAAGAGAAGGAATGCAGCGGGCGAGAGAGAGAGGAGCACCAGGGAGATCGGCAGGAGGGCCAAGCGAGATGTGGGGGGAAGGTCGGGGAAACACAACCATGGCCACGAGGGTGGAAGTGCCAGCGCGCTTCTCAGGAGATCAGCGCTTGGGGCCCACGCTCAAGAACTACTTGATGCAAGTGGGGAATGTGCGGTACAGATGTGAGAGGAGCGGCATGGACTCGGTGGACTTCTTCCTGAGTCTGCCGAATACACTGGAAGGGGAGGCAGAGACATTATACAGGATGAAGATGGATGAGCTACTGGAGAGGGCAGGGAGGTACGGGGAAGACCCAACGGAAGCATTCCTGAAACGGCTGCAGTGGCAGTTCCCAGGGCACACCGCGGAGAAGATAAGGGAATTCCAGGATTTCAGGAAGGGGCGGGGTGAGTCGTTGCTTACCTACTACAACCGGCTGGTCAACCTGGCGGAGGATGTGACATGCGCCGACATGGGACTACTTGTGAGCAAATTCATGGACGGGCTGGAGGGTACTTTGGGGAGCGGGCTGCAGATGAAGGTGTACGAGATGGGGGCAGATACAACGCTAGACGAAGTGTTTGAGATGGCAGAGAAAATGGAGCTGGCACAGAGGAAATATGAAGCATATCGGCCCCGACCAGCGGAGCGAGGCAGGGGACCAACGTGGGCAGCAGCCATGATACCAGAAGAGAAGGACAGGGCAACGATTAGAGGGGAGAACAGGCCAGACACGCGGACGTGCCACAGATGCGGGCAGCCGGGACACCTTCGCAGGGACTGCAAGAACTGCGACTCCTGCGGCAAACCAGGACACCGGCGGCGGGAATGTCCAACGGCGCCGAAGTGTGAAATCTGTGGGAAGGGAGGGCACGCAGCAAAGGATTGCTACCAGCGAGAGGGAGCGACGAAGAAGACGCCAGAAGATCTGGAGAAGCAGATCAGCAGGCTGCAAGCACAGCTGCAGGCCATGGGACCACGACGCGAAGCGGAGGCGGGAATGTACGCCAGAGATGAGGAGGAGGAAGATGTGGAGCAGGAAGAGAAGGCAGCGCTCATGGCTTGGGGAGGAAGAGAAGAGGATGAGGAAGAGTATGAGGAACAACCAGCTTACATGGCATGGCGAGGAAGGGAAGAGATGGGGCTGCGTAGCGGAGGAAAGGATGCACGGAGAGAGCAGGTGAGGAAGGAACGGGAGAAAGGACAGAAACCGGAAGAAAAGGGAGAGAGCTGCACAACTGCACGCCACCCCCAGGAGAGGTTGGCGTGCCAGACCTCCGTGCTGCTGATCCAAGGCGGCGGGCTGACAGTGGAGGGGGAGAAGGCGAAGACAGCAATCATAGACACCGGCGCGCAGAGCGTTATACTAGGGAAGGGGATGGCCGAGAAACTAGGACTGTGGGCACCGGACAGATGATAGAATTGGAACTTAACTGATTGATTGATAAGGAAGGCACGAGGCCTTAAGTACAAACACGGTTGGGTTGAGCAAAGCTAGGGAGAGGATGGGATGGGAATCCTAGCAAATCTCCAATTGGTGAGTTGGCAGATTTGCAGGATTACGAGGGAATCCCAACCAGATAGGGTTGGGATTACAAATCTACACCCAACCTACAAAGTAACCTAACCGATATAGAATATAGTACAAAGTGTTGACTGACTATTTCTAACACACCCCCTAGGCTGACAACACTTCAGCCACATGGAGGTCCAACACCCATGGACGAGAGGAGGCGGTAGTGGTCTTGGCGAACAAGAGACTTGGTAAACAAGTCAGCAAGGTTGCAGTCGGAGGCAATGTGTTCTGCCTTCAGCTGCTCGCGCTGCACCAGCTCACGAAGAAAGTAGTGACGGACTTCAATGTGCTTGGTGCGGCCGTGGAAGACGGGGTCCTTGGTGAGGTGAATGGTGCTCTCGTTGTCACACCAAAGCGTTGGGGTTGGTTGAGGATACCCAAGTTCTGCCAGCAAGAAGGAGAGCCAACGGGCCTCCTGGGCAGCCATGGTCCCTGCATACAGCTCTGCCTCACAGGTCGACAGTGAGACGGAAGACGACCGAGTGGAGCGCCAACTGACAACCCCACTGCCAAGGGTAAAGCAATACCCTTGGGAAGAGCGCCGATCACTTTGGTCATCAGCATAGGACGAGTCACTGTACCCCTCAAGGCGAACAGGGGAAGAGCCGCCAAGAGTGAGCACATAGTCCTGTGTGCCTTTGAGATAGCGGAGGACCCGCTTGGCGGCAGACCAGTGGTGGCTCGTGAAGCGACCAGGTGCAACGTAGCGAGACAGGACACTGACTGGATAGGCCAAGTCTGGTCGAGTGCACATCATCGCGTACATGAGGGAACCAACGAGCTCGGGGTAAGCCTCATCGCAGGGCTCAGGTGAGGGAACAGAGGGTGCAGTGAGTTGGTGCTGCAGAGAGAGTGGGGTGGGCATTGAAGCTGCTTCCTGCATCTTGAACCTTGTCAGAACGTTGTTGATGTAGAACTTCTGCGAGAGGGTGATGGTGCGGGCAGTGCGATCACGTGTGATTTCCATGCCCAGATAGTTCGTCAGCTTCCCAAGATCCTTCATGGCCAGCTTCTCACCAAGTGCGGCTTTGACTGCTGCCAGCTCAGTCTGATCCTTGGTGACAAGGATCATGTCATCGACATAAACCAAGATGAAGAAACGGGATGGTGTTGCTCGAATGAAGAGGCTGGGGTCAGAGGTGGATGGGTGAAAGTCGAGGGACCCTAAGGTGCTCTTGAGCTTGTTGTGCCATTCCCGGGGTGCTTGCTTGAGGCCATATACTGGTCGATTCAGCTTCCATACAGTGCCTGGTGGAAAAGGAGCTGGAAATCCTTCGGGCCGTTCCATGTAGATTTCCTCTCGAAGGATCCCTTGCAAAAACGCAGAAGACACATCCATGCAGTCAACCTCCATGTCATCTCGAGCGGCCACATCGAGAAGGGTGCGCAGTGTGGGAGGTTTGGCAGTGGGAGAGAATGTCTCAAAGAAGTCCAGTCCACGCTTTTGGGTAAATCCCTTGGCACAGTACCGGGCTTTGAAGACAGGAAATTCGCCTGGAAGTTGTTTCACCCGGAAAACCCATTTTCCCTTCACAATGTTGACGCCGGAGGGAGGAATGATATCTGTGAAAGTCCCTGTGTGAATGAAGGCCTCACACTCTGCGATAATGGCCCCTATCCACTGAGCGGAGTTAGGACCAGAAACTGCTTCAGCATAGGTGAGAGGTGTGGGGATGGAGGGGTTGTCTGAGAAGTTGAGGGTGGGAGATTCTGCGATATCTGGAAAGAGAGAGCAGAGCGCGTGTATGGCTGAGTCAATGTCAATCAACTCCTCATGTCTGTCCTCAAGAAGGGAGGGCATGAGCGAATAATCACCCCCGACAGGAGGAGGATTGAGAGAGACACGAATGGAAAGGGAAAGAGGCTTGGGAGCTTTGTGCGAGCGGGTGCGACCAGCGATGGGGGAGGGAGGCGGAGCTGGAGGAGGAGAAGCAGGAGGTGTAGTGGCAGCATCAGGAGCATCAGCTGAATCAGGAGCAGGAGGTGGATCAGGAGCAGGAGCGGCAGCAGGAGGACGGCGTTGGTAGGTTTTGAGAGGAATGGGCTCGGGGGCGGGAAGGAGCGGGGGAGACTGCGTGGTACTGGATGGGGAAGCGGGTGACGGGGGGTCGGAAACTGTGGAGGGAGCGGGAAGAGGAGGAGATGGAGTGGTGGCAGGAGGAAGGCTGTCAAAGTCAGCCCAAGTTAGAGAAAGAGGAGGAGGAGAAGGAGAAACTGTGGAGGAGGGGTAGAATGGGTGGGATTCATCGAAGAAAACATCTCGGCTGCGATAGAGTTTGTTGGTGGTAGGATGGAGGAAGAGGTAGTCTGGTGAGTCCAGGTTGTGCCCGAGGTACACGCACGTGATTGTTTTCGGAGCAAGCTTGCCGCCAGCTGCACGACGGGCTTGGGAGTTGAGGAGGACATAGGAAGTGCACCCCCATACACGAAGAGGGCGGACGGACGGCTTTTGACCCGTCCATAGCTCTGCGGGGGTGGTGTGGGTGTGGTGAGGATGAGGATGGAGATTGTGGAGGGCGGCAGCATGGAGCATGGCGTATCCCCAAAGAGAGGGGGGGGCGGAAGCATGAGTGAGGAGGCAGCGAGCAATCTGCACCAGGATGCGGTTTCGGCTTTCAGCAACACCGTTCTGTTGAGGGCTGTCTGGGAGAGTGAAGGTCTGTTTGATACCCTCAGTAGAGCAGAACGCTTTGAGAGTGTTGTTGCGGAATTCACCGCCACCGTCAGAGTGAAGAAACTTGATTTTGGTTTTGAAGTGTGAATGAGCCTGCCTGACCCATTCCATGATGATGGCAGGGGCTTCAGACTTGGCGGTGAGAAGGTGAACGGACACATAGCGGGAATAGTCATCGACGATGACAAGGAAGTAGAAGTGTCCGCCACGGGAACGAACTGGTGCTGGACCCCAAAGGTCCATGTGTACGCGATCGAGAGGTGCGGTAGAGATGGACTCAGTGGGAGGATGGGGCTGTTCCCGAAGCTTGCTCTGTGCACAGTCAAGGCAAGGCGGACCAGAAAGAGAGGGGGGTTGTGGAAGTGAGGCGGGCAGTCCATGAAGGAGTTGCTTGGTGGCAAGGTCGGAAAGTGCGCGGAAGTTGATGTGGCCGAGGCGGTTATGAAATAGCATAGTCTTGTCAGTGAGGAGGCGGCAGTGACATGAGGGGGAGTCTAAGGATGGAAGCGGAAGGTTGGTGAGGGAGCATGTTTGAACGGGAGGTACAATTAGTGTGTACAGGTTGTTGGAGTTGAGGGTGAAGCGGGCAAGATGGAGTCCGGTTTTGGCGTCAAACATGTCACAGTAGTCAACATCATTGGGAAAGATGGTGATCACGCCTGCGTGTTGGATTTCCCGCTGTGCAAGAAGGTTGTAGCGGAGGGTTGGGGCACAGATGCCAATGACTCTGCCAGATGGGAATGCTGGACAGGAAATTGTGGAGGAGCCATGGCATTGGATGGAGAAGCTAGAATCTGCTCCAAGGAGTGAGGTGGGAGCCTGATAGGGAACGAAGGCAGTTTGGTCTTTAAGCACTGTATGGGTGGCACCACTGTCTAGTATGAACTCGATTCCCTGTGTGGTTGAAACACCGATGTACTGCGACCCCTTCTCATTAATAAGACCAGCACCAGAGAACAACAGGTTAAGGCGAACATCAAATGGGGCGCTAGCAAATGCCTGAGCAGGTTCCTCCACTGCCTCGACCTGGTTCACGCGACGGGGTGGTGCCCAGTTGGGAGGCCGCTTGTCCTTGGATACACCATGGACGTCATACCACTCGTCATCTCGCTTCTTGAAGCAAGTGGCCTTAGGGTGGTTGGTGCCGTTGCACTTCTGCCCCGCACGTGGACCCTTCCGAATGAGGTACTGGCATGGGGGAAAGGAGTTGCGCCTCTGGCCCTGCTGGGAACGAAATGGAATGCCAGGGGAGTAGCGCACAGCATTGACTGATGCCTGGGCTGCAAGGTCCTTTTCCGCAGAGAGGAGGGCCGAAGCGACTTTCTCGAAGGTGAGTTCCTTGGTGGGGAGCTGCTTGAGCATGGAACTGGTGACGTTGTAGGCCGGGGTGAGTCCGACGAGAAGCCCAGCAGCAGGTGCCTGTTCGGGGAAGGTGACCCCAATGTCCTTGAGCTCCTCATGGATGTTGCGGATTTCAGAGATGTAATCTGCCATGCCCGGGCATTCCTCAAGGCGGATTTGGAACATGCGAGGAATGAGGATTGCAACTCCCACGGCAGTCTTGTCATGAAAACGATCCTGGAGGTACTTCCAAATGTCATGCGCAGAGCGGAAGGTGCGGTAGGACTTGACTAACTCAACTGGGGTGGTGGTGATGAAAACCCTAATCACTGCCGCGTCCGCCTGCTCCCAGAGACTAAAGTCCGTCTCATACTTGGTGGTCTTAGCATCGAAAGTGCTCTTGGCTGTGGGAGTGGCGCCTTCACCGAGAGGATCGGGAGGGAGAGGCATCTTCCCCTTGCCGCGGTTGAGGAGGATGTCCTTGAGGCAAATCCCCTTGAGCTCCGAGCTAAGGAGGTGCTTCTCCACTCCATAGCACCACTCCCCGAAGTTGGTGCTCGTGCCGTTGGGAGCGAGGTTAAGGATGATGAGGTTTCCGACGAGAGTGGAAGTAGAAGTTGCCATTTCGCGCGGAGCGCAGCGCTAAAGTCTCCGATACGTAGCGGAGCGAAATGCCCGTAAAATACCCTGTTATACTGCTTCGCCGATGCCCCCTGTTCTGCTTCGCTGCTGCCCCTGTTCCGCTTCTCTGCTGCGCCGCTGACCTGTTCTGCTGCGCCGCTGACCTGTTCTGCTGCGCCGCTGACCTGTTCTGCTGCGCCGCTGACCTGTTCTGCTGCGCCGCTGAACCTGTTCTGCTGCGCCGCTGAACCTGTTCTGCTGCGCCGCTGAAAACCTGTGCTGCTGCGCCGCTGAACCTGTTCCGCTGCGCCGCTGAAAACCTGTTCTGCTGCGCCGCTGAACCTGTTCCGCTGCGCCGCTGAACCTGTTCCGCTGCGCCGCTGAAAACCTGTTCTGCTGCGCCGCTGAACCTGTTCCGCTGCGCCGCTGAAAACCTGTTCGAAGTTAAGAAGATGTGAAAATTTCGACGGAGATTTGAAAAACCAGAGGCTTACGATGAAGGAAGTCGAAAGCTGAAAATGTCGCCGTTGAAAAACGAGAAGCGCGATGAAGGAAGCCGAATGCGCACTTGAACGGAGCGACGATGTGAAGTTTCTGAAATACGCTAAGCGTAGGAGCCGGGAGCCGAAATAGGCATAGCCTAGAAGGAGAGAACCATCGGGACGCCAAGGATCGGATTCCGCGTGAGCGGAATTTACTAGCTCGATACCATGATAGAATTGGAACTTAACTGATTGATTGATAAGGAAGGCACGAGGCCTTAAGTACAAACACGGTTGGGTTGAGCAAAGCTAGGGAGAGGATGGGATGGGAATCCTAGCAAATCTCCAATTGGTGAGTTGGCAGATTTGCAGGATTACGAGGGAATCCCAACCAGATAGGGTTGGGATTACAAATCTACACCTAACCTACAAAGTAACCTAACCGATATAGAATATAGTACAAAGTGTTGACTGACTATTTCTAACAACAGACACGTGGTGAAGGGAATGCTAGTGATGACGGCAGAGGGAGGAGAGTCAAAATGGATGCCCTGCACGAGGACTCCGATAGAGCTAACAGTGCTCAAAGGAGAGAAACACGAAACGCCAGTCAGAATCAGGTGCGGGATTTCAGAGTCCGAAGATTTCGATGTGCTGGTGGGCACGGAGATGATTTTCGCGTTGGGCATGACCATCTGCTTTTGGAAAGAGACAGTGGAGTTCCGAACTAGGTGGTGGAGGAAGGGTGAACCGCTGGGGCAGCTTCCGGTGCAGTTTGTGAAGACAGAGCCGAAGCGGGCCTACCGTGTAGATCAGAAAGAAGTGACGGCGAAGCAGGGGGCACAAGAGAGAGCAGCTGGCAGAGGAAAAGGCGGGGAGCCCAGGATGCGCTTCATGGATGAGCCTAGCCAACAGACCGATTGGCAACAACCCATCCGGCTGGTGGAACTGTTCGGGGGAATAGGGGCGGGACTGGCAGCAGTGGTGCGAAACGGAATAGCAGTGAAACAGTGGATTTACGTGGAGCAGGCACCGGAAGTGAGGAAAATAGCAGAGCATCATGCGTGGGAGTTGCACAGAGAGTTTCCGGAGCTGCTGAAGGGAGAGGTGATCAAGGCAGCAATGAGCAGGGGAGTGAACGATGTAAGAGCAATCACGGAAACTGAAGTGGCAAGCTGGGGGCACGTGGACCTACTAGTAGCAGGGTGGGAATGCCAAGGGGTATCTTGGGCAGGAAAGGGCAAGGGTGAGCAAGACCCCAGGACCAAACTGATGGAGGAATTGTTCAAGATTATGGAGTGGGTGCAGGTTAGGCAGGGCAGACTGGCCTACCTGTTGGAGCACCTGGACATGGAAGGAGATGTACGAGAACCAGTAAGACTGGTAAGGGAGAGAGTAACGAGGCAAATGGGCAAAGGGGTGAGCAGCGATGCAGCACGGATGGGAGCGTACGCACACAGGCTTAGGATGTACTGGCAAAATGTGGTGCCAGCGGAAGACCTGCAGAGGGAGATAGAGGGAGTTCAGAGGGCAGGGGGGCGGAAGGTGAGAGACATCCTGGAGCCGGGAAGGACTGCAGCACCAGTGACCAAGAGGAGCTACAGCAGACACTACCCATGCAACCAGGTGGGACAGGAGAGACAGGCATTACCCACTCTGGTGTCATACGAGGGGGCAGCAGGATATCGGATGGATGGGGAGCAGCCGGGCCCAGGACTTGTACAAGACCATAGGAAGGGACGGTGGGAAGAACCCACGGCGTTGGAGAGGGAGCTGGCTATGGGGTACAAGGAGAACGCCACCGCAGCCCCTGGCGTGAGTGAGAAGGAAAGGAGGCGGGCATTGGGGAATGCTATGGATGGGTACATGATGAAATGGCTGGTGCAGCGGATGTGGAAAGAGACAGTGCTGCACTGGGGACTGAAGGAGGGAGAGAACACAGTAGCAACAGTCAGACAAGGGGTGTGGGCCTACCTGGAGAAAGAGGAGCCAGAGTGGAAGATAGGTGAGAACATGAGCGGGGAAGGGAAGGCAGCAATGCGAGCACTGCTGGTCAAGCATCGGAAGGGCTTCGCCTTCACCCTGCAGGAGTTGGGGAAGTGCAAGATCAAAGAGATGGCACTGAAGCTGAGCAGTGATGAGCCCGTATTCCACCGCAGGAGAAAGATGTCACCAGGGGATGAGGAGATATGCAGAGAGAAGATAAAGGAGCTGCTGGAAGCTGGACTGATCAGGAGGTCAGAGTCGGAATATGCAACCCCTACCGTGGTGGCAGCCAGGAAGGACTTGACAGGCGAGGTGCTGAGCAGGAGAATGTGCGGGGATTACAGGGATCTCAACAAAATCACAGTGCCGGACAGATATCCCATGCCGATGGCTGAAGAACTCTTCGACAAATTGGCCGACGGGGTGTTCTTCACGACGCTGGACCTGCGGCAGGGCTTCAATCAAATCAAGATCAGAGAGGAGGATGTGAGGAAAACCGCCTTCCAAGGAACGCCTCGGCAGTGTTCCAGAGGGTCATGGATGCGGTGCTGCGGGGAATAGAACGTGCGGCGTGCTATATCGATGACGTAGTGATCTTCAGCTTGACCGAACAGCAGCACCTGGAAGACGTGGAGAGGACACTGAGTGCCATAGAAGGGGCAGGGCTCACCTGTCATCCCAACAAATGCAGATGGGGGGAGCAGACAGTGCAGTACTTGGGGTATGAGGTCAAAGGGGGGCAAATCGGGATCCAGCAAGCGAAGGTGCAGGTGCTGGACAGGCTAAGGGAACCGCGAGACAAGTCAGGACTGCGGGTGGTCTTGGGCTTCCTCAGCTACTACCGACGCTTCGTGCCTAACTTCAGCAAGAGAGCCGTGCTGTTGAACGGGATGCTGCGGGAAGACAAGGCATGGGAATGGGGAGAGAAGCAGATGGATGCGCTGCAAGATCTGATGACAGCAGTAAAAACGGCGACAGTGCTGCGGCTGCCGGCAGCAGACCAGCCCTTCATCCTTTACACCGACTGGAGCAGTCAGGGGATGGGGGCAATACTGTGCCAGGAGGTGGAGGGAGTGGAGAAGGTGGTGGCCTACGCCAGCAGGAGCTTTAACCCGGCTGAAGCACAGTACAGCTCGTATATCGGGGAGGGGCTGGCGGCGGTGTGGGCAGTGGGGCATTTCCGGGTATACCTGCAGGGCAGAGAACTCACCCTGGTCACTGACCATCAGCCCCTCACGTGGCTGATGACTACACCAGGGCTGACTGGCAGGAACGCGAGGTGGGCAGTTAAGCTGCAGGAATACGACTTCAAGATAAAGCACAGGCCGGGGAAGACGCTGCAGCATGTTGATGGTCTCTCCCGCAACCCTCCGCCACTGGAGACGGAGCAGGTGGCACAGGGGATGGAACAGACAGAGCAGGAGCCAGCGCACACCTTGATTTTGCTGGCAAGAGAGGTGGAGCAGGACGGTGCCAAGGGGAGTAAGGGGCCTGCTGACATCTGGCAGGACGCAAAGGCAATGGAATGGGTGAAGGGAGAGACCGAGGAAGATGAGACCGTGTCTGAAAGGGTGAGAGCACGAGGACACCACTACAGGTGGTATCAACAGCAGCTGCAGATCAAGACAGAGGATGGCTGGAAACTGGTGCCAGCGCCAAAGGACCGTGAAGCAGTGATCAGAGAAGTCCACACCAAGCTGGGGCATTTCGGGCATGAGAGGACCGTGCACCTGCTGAAGACAGGCTGGTGGTGGGAAGGGATGCGAAGGCAAGTGAAAGAGTGGGTGGAGGGGTGTGAGGCATGTCAGAGGAGCAAAGCAAACCTTACCCAGGCCAAGGCCGAGCTGCAGTCACTGCCAATCTGTGGATTGGGGTTCCGATGGTCCCTGGACCTAGCGGGAGAGCTGCCGCTAAGCAGGAGCGGGAACCAGTACATAGTGCTCATGGTTGAGCATGTGAGCAAGTGGCTGGAGGTGAGAGCCATCCCTAGCAAGAGCGCGAGGCACATTGCAGCGGCTTTCAAGGCGCAGGTAGTGTGTCGATTTGGAGCGTGCGGGGAGGTGCTCACAGATCAGGGCACCGAGTTCCAGGGGGAGTTCAGGAAGTTGCTGGAGGAGTCTGGCATCACGCACCGACGTACCTCCCGCTACCACCCGCAAAGCGACGGCCTGACTGAGCGCATAGTGCAGACCATTAAGCGAGGGCTGCGGGCCTACGGGGAACAGAGAAAGAGGGATTGGGATGATGAGTTGGATTGGATAGCAGCAGGGTACAGATTCGGGAAGCAGGCAGCGCTGAGGGATCATTCCCCTTACAGCTTACTCTATGGACGCGAGCCAATTCTGCCAGTGGGGGCACCGCGGGTTTTGACAGACACAGTGACAGCGGGCACGATCAAGAACTGGGTAGCCTTGTCCGACGTGAGAGCACGCTACATGCGCTTCATGATGCCGGCCGCACTGGAGAATCTGCACACCGCACAGCTGCGAGATGCCAGGAGATACGAACAGAGGCAACGCAAGGGAGAGGGGAGAGTGGCTCGGGGCGTCTGTGAAGGGCAGGAAGTTTATCTGAGGAGAGCGAAGCAGGACACTCTGGATGTGGGCTTGGGGACAGTGCGCTGGAAAGTCAAGGAGGTGCGCCCTTCTGGGGTGCTGGTCCTGGAAAATGAAAAAGGGGCACTGTTGAGGGAACATCAGACGAACACAGCTGTGATTAGAGGGACTGGGCCTCAGCGTACTGGTCCTGTGACCCGCGCTCAAGCTGCTCGAGCACGGGCACAGGAGGGGGCAGAGAGTGGCTGAGGCAACAGAAGGAACTGAGAAGAAGAAGAGAACCAGAAGGAAGGCAAATGACTGGCAGAGCTGTTTCTCCGACAAAGCCGAGGGGCTGGGAGACGTAGAGGTACTCGTCAAAGCCCAGGAAGAGTGCCCCGCGGGTTGGGATGGGATAGTTGCCAACGGGAGGTGAAGAGTGAGCGGTAGGCACAGTCGTTCACCACTAGCACCTGGTTGAAGGGCGGGGAGAGGAAGTGGGGAGGTGGGCAGAGAAGAGGAGGGTGGGTGGTCGGTCTGTCATCTATGAATGTATTTCAGAGATCAGAGAGAGGTGAAGAGGGACCCGAAAGGCCACGTGTAGAGAGGGTGTTTTTGAGAGGGACTATAATGAGACGTCTCAAAAACACCCTCTCTACACGAGGTGAAGAGGGACCGACCCGAAAGGCGCAAATCCAATTCCCCCTCTCACCTGCCTATTCCCTCTCATCTGCCCACCCCCTCTTGCCTGCCCACTCCCTCTCACCTGCCCGAACCACGTCTCGAATTCGTCCACTTCAGTCACATCCGTTACAGTCATCTGCCCCTCCTTTATAAAGGGACCCAGCGTCCGCATTATAGGCTCGCCCATGCCGCCCGCATTGTACATGTGGAACAGGTCCACCCCGTGGCCCTGCTGGTGGTATACCACCCACTCGAGCACTCTGAGGGAGTTGAACTGGCCGTAGATTGGCGAGGAGCAATAGGTGATGTTGCTGGCGTAGGGGGCTGACGGCTGGGGGGCGTGGGGATGGGCATGCAGAAAAGGGACGGAAGAGATAGAGCAGAGGTCTATTATGTGGCCCTGCTGGTGGTATACCACCCACTCGAGGAGTCTGAGGGAGTGGAACTGGTTGTAGGTGGGCGAAGAACAGTAGGTGATGTTGCTGGCGTAGGGGGCTGGGTGGGAGCAGGGCAAAAAGAGGGGAGAGAGAGCAGGTCTACACAGTGGCCGTGGCCCTGCTGGTGGTATACCACCCACTCGAGTACTCTCAGGGTGAACTGGCCGTAGATGGGTGAGGAGTAGTAGGTGATGTTGCTGGGGTAGGGAGCTGGGGGCTGGGAGCAGGACAGACAGAGGGAAGGAACAGTGGAGAAGGAGGGAGAGGAGAGCGGGTCTATCCAGTGGCGGTGCTGCGCTGGTGGTATACCACCCACTCGAGGACTCTGAGGGAGTTGAACTGGCCATAGATGGGCGAGGAGTAGTAGGTGATGTTGCTGTGGTAGGGGGCTGACGGCTGGGGTCGGCTTGGGGGAGAAAGGGAGAGGAGGGTGGAAGGGAGAGGGTGTGGAGGGAGAAAGGGTCTATGCTGTGGCTGCGTTGGTAGATGGGGAATGGGAGAGGGAGAGGAGGGAGGAAGCACGCAGGAATGGAATAGAACGGACTGGACCAACATCCCTCGTTATAGGAGGAGCACAATAGAAGCACCTGCACCGCAACCCTACACACCTCGAGTGGCAATGGCAACTTCTCATTGGCCGGTTCGCCGAGCACCAAGATCTCCTCTCGTTCGATCACAACCGTCAGATGGCCCCCCGCACTCCGCCGCCCGTCCCCTTTCCGCCCCCGCTCTCTTGTGCTGGGGGTGGGGCTGCTGAGCTGGCAGAACAGCATTGCCACCTCATACGGCTTGCTGTGCGATTCGCCGGGGTATTCTATCGAGACTTCGCCGAGGATAGGGGAGGAGGATGACGTGGCAGGATACCAGCTGGAAACGAAGAAGCCAATATGGAGGACGGATCAGAGGAGGGAGAGCAAGTGAAGGTTGGAGCAGAGCAGCAGAGTTAGAGCAAGGGGGAACACACCGAACAACATTGGCACCACTTATGAGGCGACTCAAGAGCAGCACAATAGACACCAAGGGGAACAGCACAGCATATCTACCTCATACAGCCCACTGCGTAAATCGCCCCAAGTGGAGACAACTCACCGGCACACCCGAGCATCGAGGTTGCGGTGCAGAGGCAGAGGAGAGAGGCCAATCACCACAAAGAGACTTGCAGAGAGGCGGTATGCGCTGAAATACACAAAGCCCTGGCAGGCGCGCATGGGAAAGGAGGGAGGGAGGGAGGGAGGGAGAATGCAAGGGGAGGGAAAAGATTCCGGTGGTTGGAAGCAAGGAATAACCACTCAGACAACAACCACCAGCAGGGAGGCCCAATTTGCTGGTGGTTGGAATAAGAAGTGATAACTCAGACAGGATGACGGCTATGCTGGTTGAGAGGCCATACGTACAAGAAACGCAACTCATCCAAAATCGAGAGCCCAGCTTGCATCTGCATGCACTCACCTGCATGACGAATCCTCCTCGTTTGAACGTGCAATTTGTAGCGTTGGAGAGGTGGAGCGAAGAGATATCTGACTGACATCCCCTTTGCTTTGCCCTCTTCTCCTCATCCTCGCCCCAGGTGTCCTTTGCTTGTAAGTCGACTTAGAACACTCACCTGCATGCCAAACCCTCGCTTGAACGTGCGATCTGTGGCATTGGAGAGGCTCAGCGCAGCAAATTTTTCCCTGCCCTCTGCTTTCCATCCCCTTCCCTCTTCCCCTTTCCCCTTCCCGCTCCCCTTCCCCCTCCTCCCAGCCCCATCCCCAGCCCACACATACTCGCCTGCATGCCAAACCCTCGCTTGAGCGTGCGATCTGTAGCATTGGAGAGGCGCAGCGCAGGCGTCTTTCCCTGGCCCCTGCTTTTCAACCTCCCCCAGCCCAGCTGTCCCCCTTCCCTCCTTCCCCCCTTTCCTGGCCCCATCCCCGGCCTCAACACACTCACCTGCATGCCGAACCCTCGCTTGAAAGAGCGGTCTGTAGCATTGGAGAGGCGCAGCGCAGATGTCCCCCCCTGTCCCGTCCCAAGCGCGCCACCCCCTTCCTCCCCCCATGCGCTTTCCCCTCCGCGCCCTTCCCCGCCGCTGCTGCTGCGCAGATCCACGTCAGCGGCGTCGTCAATATCCAGAGTCCCGGAAAACCGGGGGACGGTGCTGGTTGGGGGAAGGGGAGAGAGAGGGGGAGGGGGGATTTGGGGGGAAGGGGGGATTTGGGGAGGCGGGGAATGGGAACAGGGGGGTTCAGTGGAGGATGAGCGTGATCGGTAGAAGCAAGTCAGGGGCTGTGGGGTGGGAGATTAAAAAGGAAATCGACTCAGAAGAGAAACACGGGTCGTGGGGGAGAGATGCGTTGGACAGGAAATTGGGGAAAACGAGGACTCTCGAGGGCTCGGGAGGATGTGAAGAGGTATGGAGGACAGGGGCGTGTAACGGTAACGAGTCCCGGCCAGTAGTAACGCGTACCCATAGAGAGTGACGAGGGTGAAGCAGTTGGTACACAGCAGCGCGAAAACGAGGAACTTGTTGCGATTGTAACCAGCTGTCGCGTGCGCTTGCGACAGCACCTGCGTCAGCTTCATAACTGCAATGGCTGCGTACGCGTTAGTAACTGAAGCGTGTTTCATGAGGAGCGGTCGAGCATGGTCGGTAACGGTCGCCTGTCGTCAGTTATTCGCCGCATTTCGTCATACATACGCCACAAGATTGACACATCCTTCGCGCTTCTCTCGCATTCGATGCGGTAGCGGTCGCACTCTATGGACCAAGGCTGTCCCAGGTCCTGCAGGTGTACAACTGCTCGTAGTCGCTAGTCGTCGTTACTTGTCGCTGATCGTCTCTACTTTTCGATAATGATCGCTTGTTGTCACTGCTTGTCGCTCTTAGTCCCTGGTACTCACTAGTAGGAGTCCAGCAGTCGACAGAACGGATTTTTTAGAGATGGAGGACAATACGAGTGGAGCAGTCAATATCGCGTCTGCAGGAAAGACATCGTGTTTTGGTTGTCAAAAGCAGAATGATTTCAATGAACGATTCCGTAGCCGTTTTGAGTGGTTTAGAACGGTTTCAAACCCAAAACATTGTTTCTTGCGAAGAAATCGTGTGCTATTGATTGCCATTGCCAGCCTGCAGGCAAACACAACTCTCGTCAGCAACATCAAGGCTGGATCTATCTCTTCAGGCCCACCCGCACTAACACCACCGCTGGGTATAATCAGAGCAGAGGCAGCGGATTTGCAGCAGCTACGGCTGTCAAGTCAATAATCGTCAGGCTGGTGTGGCCTTTCGTTCGCGTTTGGTCACATTTACGTAGGAGCCTCGTGGTGCTAATAACGTAACCTTTTCCAAGTTTCGTCCGCACTCGATAGTCAGCATTGCCCGGCTAAGTCCGCGATTCTAGCCTTCGTCGTTTCTACTACAATGCGAAATCATTGACGCTTGATCCCTTCTTATTTTCCCGTCAAAACCCTGCTAAGTAGTAGCCGGACTGGTTGTCTTCTAATCTCTCGACAGATTCAGACCTAGTGGGATTTCATTCCCATCCAAACTGGTCACAATGGCAATAGTCTCCGCGCCTCGGCTGGTAGCGTGCTTGCTGATCCTAGCCGTCGGATTCAGCCACGTGGCGGGCATCCGGTTCGAGGTGACGGCGTATAGCAAGTGTCTCGGCGAGGAGGTTCAGGAGGGGACTCTTGTTGTCGCGACGTACCAAGTGGTGCCGAGCGGCGAGAGTAGCCCTCTCACCAAGATCACCGCTAAGGTAGGCGAAATACCATATTCATCGTGAATGGGAGATGTGATAACAACAAGGTTTGATTCAGGAGGGGACCCTCGTCGTCGCGACGAACCAAGTGGTGCCGAGCGGCGAGAGCAGCGCTCACATCAAGATCACTGCCAAGGTAGGCAAAGAACTCACTCCCTTACAGAAGAATTGAAGGTCCGAGAGGAGATAGTATCGTCGTTGCGTGGGGGAGAGCAGCGATCACACCAAGATCACTGGCAAGGTAGGTCAAGCGACTGCTAGAATATCATAGATAATGCAATATGCAATATAAAAGAGGTTCAGTCCCATAGGGTACTGGTTTGGCAGACCTGTACCAATCAAGGCGTGTTAACCGGAAAGAGCAGCGATCACACTAAATGCCTCAACCACTTGCATTGCATATATGTTACAGCTGATTGTGCTGCTGGGACCGAAAATTCTCATGTCTGTCTATTATGAGGTCATCTCCTTACATGTGAACTAAATAACGAGGATGAGGTCAGCTTGGATGGCTTTTTTTCCCACAGGAGGTATGGATCGTTGTTTTGTCCAAGAGGTGATGTTGCTGTACAACGAATCAGGGACAAATCAACATACAAGTCGTTGTTTGTCCTTGTTTCATGGTATTGGCCCAACTCACACATTCAGAAACCATACTACATACTACAAGTCATTGATGTATCATCCTGTACGTTTGTCTTGGATTGCGTGGCATGTTCCTGCATGGCACGGTATGGCACGGTATGGTACGGCATGTTCCGGCATGGGATGGCTGACATCCCGCTCATCCCGTCACCTCATGTCGTTTGAGGCACCCCAAAGATAACTGCATTTGAGGCGCCTA
This sequence comes from Closterium sp. Naga37s-1, assembly GCA_947471745.1. Classification (NCBI taxonomy): domain Eukaryota; kingdom Viridiplantae; phylum Streptophyta; class Zygnematophyceae; order Desmidiales; family Closteriaceae; genus Closterium; species Closterium sp. Naga37s-1. The sequence goes on from CANJKZ010001041.1 coordinate 62,414, forward strand.
GCAACTGTCAGCCTCTATTGTGCTGACACCCTGCACGTCACATCACTGCAGGTGACATCTCCGTTTGGCCGGCAGCTGCACTGGCAGAGCGACGTGGAGGAGGGGCACTTCTTATAATGCACCTCAAATTCGTCTCTGTTCTTGCTGACATACCATGATACCACACATAAAATCCCATCGCCGCACATCACCGCTCTGCAGGTGACATCCCCATTTGGGCGGCAGCTGCACTGGCAGAGCGACATGGAGGAGGGGCACTTCTTATGAGGCCCCTAATAAATGGCGGTACAAATAAATAACCTCCTGTTCTCTCTGACATACCGCACTTCACATCACATCACCGCACACGACCGCACATCGCATCACATCACCGTTTGGGCGGCAGGTGACGTCCCCGTTTGGGCGGCAGCTGCACTGGCAGAGCGATGTGGAGGAGGGACACTTCTTATAATGCAGCTCAAATTCGTCTCTGTTCTTGCTGACATACCGCACATAACATCCCATCACCGCACATCACCGCTCTGCAGGTGACGTCCCCGTTTGGGCGGCAGCTGCACTGGCAGAGCGACGTGGAGGAGGGGCACTTTGGATTCATGGCCAAAGAATCAGGGCAGTTCATGGCATGCTTCTGGATGCCGCATGGCACTCCGGGCAAGGATTCACTCATGGTATGTATGTATGTATGTGTATGTGTATGTGTGTGAGAGTGGTTTGTGTGAGATTGAGTGAATGTAAGGCGGCAGAACAGTGTGACGTGGAGGAGGGGCACTTTGGATTCACGGCCAAGGAGTCGGGGCGATTCATGGCGTGCTTCTGGATGCCGCATGGCACGCCGGGCAAGGACTCCCTCATGGTATGTACACTCGAGTGTGATGTGATTGTCTCTATGTGCGTGAATATGACACGGCTCTTGGCTGTGATTGTAACATTGAGGAGTTGGGGCAGTTCATGGCTTGCTTCTGGATGCCGCATGGCACGCCGGGCAAGGATTCTCTTATGGTATGTAAGGAAGTGTGTGGTTGGTTGCCATGGTTAGCTCAAGTGCAGCTCATGAATCATGGCGTGCTTCTGAATGCCCCATGGCACTCCTGAGCTCTCGCTCACGGTACGAATGTCTTTGTGTGTGAGTATAAGAGAGAGGTTAGTGCCTGTCACAGTAAGACCAAGGAGTCGGAGCAGGGCAGTTCGTGGTATGCTGCATGCCACTCCTGGGGTGCATTTCCTCGTGGTATGCAGCATATTGACCTGTAAAAACTATGCTGAGGGGAGAGTGATGTGATTAAGCAGCATATTGACCTGTAAAAACTATGCTGAGGGGAGAGTGATGTGATTAAGCAGCATATTGACCTGTAAAAACTATGCTGAGGGGAGAGTGATGTGATTAAGCAGCATATTGACCTGTAAAAACTATGCTGAGGGGAGAGTGATGTGATTAAGCAGCATATTGACCTGTAACCAGCATGCGTGCATGCGTGTGGTCAGCTAGACCTAAACTGTTGTGAATATCCGAACGCAACTGACCGTTAACTTGCAAAGCTTCATGCATGTGTGTCTGTGGGCAGGTGGATCTAGAGTGGCTGTCAGGCGTGGCTGCTAAGGACAGGCCGAGCAGAGCCCAGCAAAGAGAGAGAAGAGTCATGTGATTAAGCAGCATATTCACTTGCAACCATCATGCATGTGCGCGCGTGTGGGCAGGTGGATCTAGAGTGGCTGTCAGGCGTGGCTGCTAAGGACAGGCCGAGCAGAGCCCAGCAAAGAGAGAGAAGAGTCATGTGATTAAGCAGCATATTCACTTGTAACCATCATGCATGTGCGCGCGTGTGGGCAGGTGGACCTGGAGTGGCGGTCAGGCGTGGCTGCTAAAGACTGGGAGAGCATAGCGAAGAAGGAGAAGATCGATGTGAGCGAGCAGGGGCACTATACGGATCACGGGTTTTGGTTGATTGACCTAATTCACCCATCATGTCTCGATGAGGCAGTGAGCTGTCCATTTCTTTAGGCGGAGCACATTCAGGTCAAGGGATCAGGGGCATCAGAATAGTCTCAGGTCCATGTGCATACTGGCATGGCATGGCCCCACTCCCATACACTCTCATAGCTCCAGGACGATTCATGTGGCCATGCGATCATAACTTCATACCTCCCTCACATCATGCCGCGGGTTCATGCATGCACATACTCCCAGGTTCAAGCATGCACATGGGCATACTGGCATGGCCACACTGTCATTGCTCAACTCATATGGCCATGCGATCTTGGTCATGCGATGATGGCCTCATGCCCCCCTCACATCATCGTTTGGCATGGAATGTACGATGGCATTGGATGGTACACATAAAATGGCATGGCATGGATGAACTATGACATCACATGGTTTGCATGGCTTGGTATGCCATGACATGACATTATTCGGCATGGCACGGCATGGTTTGGTGCGGCATGGCATGGCATGGCATTGTATGGCATGACACGGCGCAACAGGGCATGGGGTTGGAGCTGCGGAAGTTGGATGAGACAGTGCGGGCCATCCGAGATGAAATGACCTACTTCCGGGGGAGGTGAGACTCTGGGGGGGTGGATTGCGTTTGAGCGGGGGAATGCCGCGGGCGCAACAGGGAATGGGACTGGAGCTAAGGTCCATTTGAGATGAAATGACCTGCTTCAGGGGCAGGTGAGACACGGGGAAGGTGGAATGTGGGTAGGTGATATGCTGGGCAGGTAAGATGCTGGGCAGGTGTGATGCTGAGCAGGTGTGATGCTGGACAGGTGGAATTCTGGGCAGGTGGAATTCTGCGCAGGTGGAATTCTGGGCAGGTGGATTTCTGGGCAGGTGGAATGTTGGGTAGGTGAAAGGCTTGCAGGTGAGACGCGGGGGAAGTGGAATGCTGCAGAGGTGAGGTGCTGGGGAGGTGCAATTATGGCAAGGCGGGATGTTGGAAAGGATAGGTATGGTGAGGAGTGGGTGTAACTTTCGCCCACATGGGGAAAATAGGTGACAACGTGTTTGGAAGTCTACCCATGGATCAACAATCCCACTTTCATTCCTCCAGCTCTAAAACCTAGCACTTGTTCCCACGGTTTCTTGTACAGGATGATAGATAGCATAGAGCAAGAGAAACACGATGTGCAGGTTCTTTTCAACATACAAGATTTTTTGTTATGCGTGGCCTAAATCTCACTCATCAATGTCTCAGCCTTTTCTCATCCTCCTCTCTTTCCCCAACACTCTTATTTTCCTATGATTCTCTTTCTAGTCTTACGCTTTTCTATCATCCCCTCCTTACCATCCATCGTCGCTGCTCTACCTTCTCCCATCTTTTCTTTTCATTTTTCAAGGGAGTCGGAGATTCGAGACTCTAATGAGCTGACCAACGAGCGGGTGGCCTTCATTAGTATCACATCGCTGCTAATCTGTGTGGCTCTAGCATCCATCCAGCTATGGTTCTTGCTCTCCTACTTCCATCGGAAGAAGCTGCTGTAAAGAGGGTTATTTGTACTGTTCATTTGCTCGCAATAGTACGGTACGCGAGTATGGTAGGTTGTATTCTGTGTTGAAACGGCTCGGTCAGTAGGTAGGAAATCGTTAAGGCTTCTTATGAATGTAGTATCGGCAGTTTGTCTCTGTCTCTATCCCAAGTAATCTTTTCATCATCCTTGAATGTAGTTGTAGAGAAAATGATTGTAAACGTCACATGGTTGTGTCAATGTATTTCTCGCCAACTGAGTGCTATATCGAGTTGTCTGTTCCGAAACGAAAGCCACGCCGGTCCATTCGATGGTTTCTTCTTGGCAACACACACGGTGCTCCCCATTTTCATGGCGGACGCACTTATCCTGTCGCAGCTAATGTCGCGCTAATCCAAGCCTGCTGTTGCGCTTCCGCTGAGCTGACGCGCCGAGCCTTATTCGTGCAGACATTGTGAACCCCCTAACCATAGTCCACTACGGCAATAAATATCCCTACAAGTTCCGGCGGCGATCAGCGCGTTTTAGATGGCCTCGATAAGCTCGATGGCGATATCGCGGAGCGCCGTCCGATGGTCTGTCTCGCCGCGGCTAGCTCCATCGCGATCGAGTCTTGTGCCGTTCGCAGAACCGTTATTAGCAGGTCTCTCTACAAGTCACTGGCGTGGAGCTTCTCATTTTCTTGGCGATTCCATCGGCACCAGCTCGTTCGTATCTGCTGTACGGCATAACGCGGTATGATACTATGGGGTATGACTCTATGATACAACATAACACTTTTCGGTACACTTTACAATATGAGCAATGCTGTACTGGTAACCGAGATACGGCCGGGTATGGCTTACGAGGAGTGTGGTTTGAATTGGCGTGGTTTAATGCAAGTAGATAGGAGGAGTAGATAAAGATTGCACGAAGACGCCTACACTGTCGGATTGACTCCATTGTGTTGGGCCAGCCCTCACCAATCTATAATCATTTGAGGCGCCTCAAAAGTCCATAATCGTTGAGGCGCCTCAAATGACGCCATTGTGTTGGGCCATTTCCCGTCACCAATTCATAATCTCTCCCCACCATACTGAACCCTCCCTCCCAGAGTTCATGTTCTCGCATCCCGTTGCTTCTCTTCGTTTGTCATGCAGCCCAGTGCACTCCTACACACGCCTTTACAACCCTACGCACCCCTGAACGCCCTGTGAACCCCTCTGCACCTCAGTGTACCCCTGTTCCAGCCTGTGCACGCCTCACATTGCACCCCCTTCGCCTCTGGATCTCCCGTTGTTCCTTGATTTCTCTTCAGGGGTGGGACAGCTCGCTCACTCTCACCAGCCAGAGAAAAACTTCCTATGCACCGTTCTGCACCCTTGTGATTCCCTGTGCATCTCAACGCACCCCAGTGATTGCCTGAGAACACCACTCATTCCTCCTCCATCCCTTTGTTCCTTGATTCCATTGCAGGGGTGGGGCAGCTCGCTGAACCCCACCGGCCAGAGAAGCATGCGTATCCTCCCCAAAACAGAGGCTGCTGGATGGACTCGGAAAGGAGGCAAGTCGGCAGGGGGCAGTGGCAGCAAGGCAGCCAACCCAAAGGCAAAGTCGTGGAAAGAACGGCACGAGAAGTTTGTGAAACCGTTTATTCTCGACGTGTACATTTCCAAGCGTTACGTGAGCGCGAAAGTGATGCATAGGGTTACCAGCAGGGTTGTTTCGGTTGCGACTACAAGTGCGAAGGATTTGAGGATGTCTCTTCCGTCTTTAGTGGATGAGAACGCTTGTCAGGTGATTGGGAGGCTGATTGCGGAGAGATCGAAGGATGTAGATGTGTTTGCAGTGGTGTTTAGATTGAAGAAAGGACAGAAGTATGAAGGAAAGCTGGCTACTGTTGTTGATACAATGGTGGATGAAGGAGGCATCATGCTACTGTAGTCATTTACTATTACGAATTATTTTCTTGTGGTGATGCACTTGGATTGGACGTGCAACTAGGTGGGTAATGCTTGAGGAGAGTGTGGCAAAGCAGTACGGTATGATGATGGTTGGTTGTGTGTGTTAGGGTGAGAAGCAAAAAAGCTAGGTAGGGTAGGGCTGAAGGTTAGGACCTAGAGCACAGAAACTGGTGCAAGATTACAAGAAAAGCATGTGTTGGTGAAATGGGTTTTACTGTTCAATATTTTTTCTTCTAGTAGCCACATTATACAACACTACTTGAGTCTCGTCATAGGCTATGTAACTGTAGATGTATCAATCACGACGATACAGAGGAATTAGCGATCTGATGTAACAACGTAAAGTGTGTGCGGTGACGCTTCGCCAGACATCTGAGCCTTCGCGACCGGTTTGCGATACGGGATGTGGTCCCGAACTAAGTTCGCTGAGCATGCACTGTATCGAAATACGTTTGGTTCAAGTGGGTTCCATTGCGATTCGAAACGTTCAAGTACGGTACGTGGCGAAATTGCCATTTCAATGCCTGTGCATGTACTCCAGCAGCAGCAGCAGCAGCCTGGGATGTTCTGCCCGCAAGTACAGTCGATGCTCAGCCTATCACAAAACATTTGTTTCCCACAATCAGAAATTTAGTCACTCGCGAACGTTTTGCCCGTGAGTGACTAAATTGACCATTGTGCCGATTTCGGGGTACAGTCACCACGTTGAGGAAGAAAAACATCTACAGCTCATAAACAACAACGGTTGCCCGTCATTTGAAAAGTTTACCTGGTTACGAAATTAAAACCCTTAAATCAATTCACAATGCAATTTCATATTACAGTCACATCTTCGCCCGTGGCGACAAGGGCGAATGTGGCGAATGCCTGAAACACGTTTCACGCACATGCCGCCCGCCTACCTGGTTTTCTTGAAATGAGCACCGACTGTACCCCCAGTGACAGAGCGCAGGTACCCCGCTTGCAGCAGTGTTCACTGAATTCCAAATTCCTTTTTTTTCTGCCTCTCCGCTCATTCACCCTCCTCCGCTCATTCACCCTCCTTCGCTCATTCACACTCCTCCGCTCATTCACCCTCCTCCGCTCCTGCGCCATCGCCTTATCTTAGTAACCTGAAACAGCGGAGATTCGAAGAATTTTTTCTTCACTGAGGAAAGCATTTCCCGTTCCCGTTCCCATGGCGCGTGTCGTTCCTCAAGCCGCTCTTCGCGCCGCGTCGCACGCCCGCTTGCTTGTAGCGTTCGTGTCGCTCCTCGCTCTGCTCCCCGCGGCTCGCATCGGGTGCCACGCGTGGGGCCACGTCGGCCACGCGTTCACCTGCGCCATCGCACAGGTAAGCTGTGTTAAGTAGTAGCTTAGCTAACTAAGTCTGGTCTTATAACTATCTGAGGCAGCACGAGGCTTTGTGGGGCCACGACGGCTACACGTTCACCTTCGTCAATTCGCAGGTGGGGTTTCTTATGTTTTCTCGTGCACCGTAAAGAGTTGAGAGAGCAAAAAAAAAAAAAAAAAAAAAAAAAAAAACCGAGACGTTAGAGAAAGTAAGGACGGGATGGTATCACGCGAATGCGTGGCCCAGGATGGTGTAACCGTACCTTGTTTTCCTCCGCCTGGTTCCTCACGCCTTGCTGCTTCGCCCATGGCCAGGGGCAGCCTCCCTGTCGTGTGCTCGTGGGTGGACCAAGCTTCGTTCTTCCACGTTCCTCGTGGGCTAATCCCCTTTTCTCCCTCGCTGATCCAGGCATTGTTAACGGACGAGGCAGCAGCAGCAGTGGCGGCGCTGCTCCCACCGGTCGCTAAGGGCAGCCTCCCTGCCGTGTGCTCGTGGGCTGATGTGATTGGGCACACCAAGGGGTGGGCGTGGTCCGCGCCTCTGCACTACATTGATACCCCTGACTTCGCATGCTCGTACGATGAACGCCGTGAGTTGGTTAGTCATGTTTTTTCCCTCCTGTTGCTCTCTCTTTCTCTCTAGTAAAACGTTGGCCCCTCCCTGAGTTTGCTCTCCCTTTCTCTCCCTGCTGTTCTCGTGAGTGGGCTGACACCAAAGGGTGTGCCTGGTCATTGCCTCTTCACTTCATAATGAACCCAACGTTCCACCTCCTCTCGCATCACCTATCTCTCCGTCCCTCTCACTCCCTCTACGCTCCCTGCCCTCCAGGCGATTGCGCCTTCGCCCATCACCCCGGTGTGTGCGTGGCCAACGCAATCATCAACTACACCTCCCAGCTCCTCACCTACTCACCCCATTCCTCTGCCCAATCTGCAACTCCACTCAAGCCTGCCGGTCTCCTTAAATCCCCTCACCGGCGTAGTCTTCTTCTCAGAGGGGTGAATGAGGCAGACGCTGCTGTGCTTGGGGGGGCTGGGGAGGAGGGAGAAGGGAAAGAGGGAGTACCGGAGGTGGGCCAAGGGGAAGAGGAGTTGGTGCGGGTGGTAAGGGGAGTGGTGCGAGATGGGGCAAGAAAAGCTGCTCATGCTTCAATCATTGCTGCTGCGGTTCCTGCCAGGCAGAAAGAAGCTGTGGGTGTGGCTTCTGAGTTGGCTCAAAAGTCTCCTGCTAGGCAGGAAGAAGCAGTGGATGTGGGGTCCATTAAACGCTACAACCTCACACAGGCGCTCATGTTCCTCGCGCACTTTGCGGGGGACATTCACCAGGTGAGGATGGGGAGATTGAACGTATAAGCAACGGCAAGGGAGCACAGAAGCAAAGGAGCAAGGAGCAAAGGGTGAGGCGTCCATCAGAGGCTATAACCTCACGGAGGCGCTCATGTTACTGCCGCACTTTGCGGGGGAAATTCATCAGGTGAGGTTCGTGGTGGGGCGCACATGTGCAACCAAGCAACGCGCAACAGGGGCAAGGTCTGTGAGGCACCACAACCTCACACTGGCGCTCATGTTCCTGGTGCACTTTGCGGGGGATATTCATCAGGTGAGGTTCGTGGTGGGGCGCACATGTGCCGCAAAGAGCCAAGGCGCCAAGGAGCCCGAGGCTGTGAAGCAAGTTACGCAGGGTGCCGCGTGTGGGGTCTGTCAGTCGAGGCCACTTTGCAGGGGCGCTCCTAGCGCACTTTGCAGGCGACATTCATCAGGTGAGGTTAGAAGTTTTGAAACGTCTCAAATCTACCATTTTAACCAGGTGCGGTGGTCAGGTTCGGTTAACCAGGTGCGGTGGTCAGGTTCGGTTAACCAGGTGCGGCTGGTCAGGTGCGCCTGGTCAGGTGCGGCTGGTCAGGTGCGCCTGGTCAGGTGCGCCTGGTCGGGTGCGCCTGGTCAGGTGTGGTTATTCAGGTGCGGTTAGTCAGGTGTGTTCTTGAGGCCATGTTAAGCCTGCCTCTCCTGCCAATTTCTCTCCTGCCTGTTTCCATGCATGATGCCTCCACTCATCCACCCATATCCCCCTGCTGCTGACGCTGCACGTTTAAGAATTGTCAACAGTTACTTGGACGCTGCACGTGAGGTTCACCTAAGGTCAAAACAGGGCGGTGACAGGGCGGTTCTTATCTGCTCAATTCAATAAAGGACCATTCGCGGTTATTTGGTGCCTCCATTCCTCTTCTGCTTCCATTCCTCTTCTGCCTCCATCCATGCCTCCATTCATCTCCCCCCAATGCCTCCGTTTCAGCTGCTGTATGTGTGCTTTGCATGATATCTGGGTGGCAACAGGGTGCATGTGACACGATCCTCTAATTTTCCCTTCCCCCATGCCTTCAACCATCTGTCCCATGCCCCCCTGGTGCAGCCTCTGCACGTAGGCTTCACATCAGACCTGGCCGGTAACAGGGTGCATGTGACATGGTCCCCCAATTTTCTCCCTCTCCCTCTTCCTTCCCATGCCTTCACCCATCTTCCCATATCCCCTGGTGCAGCCTCTGCACGTGGGATTCACATCTGATCTGGGCGGCAACAGGGTGCATGTGACATGGTTCAAGAGGAAGACCAACCTGCATGCGGTATGTCTGTCTGCCATACCATGCCATGCCATGCCATCTGGTACCATGCCATGCCATGCCATGCCATGCCATCTGGTACCATCCCATGCCATGCCATGCCATGCCATGCCATATGCCAGTATGTCCACTATCCTATACCATACATGCGGTGTGCTTCCCTGCTGTGCCATGGCATGGCATACCATGCTATTTCATTCTCAAGCCACCGCCATCCATCATCCTCATTCCCACCGCCATCCATTCCCCTTGCAGCAGCATCTGCACCACCATGCTCCACCACATCTCCTAACATTCTCCTTTCTTTCCTCGCACCCCCTTCCACCCATCTCCACTCCTCTTCAAACATCTCGCATCCCTCCAGGTGTGGGACATATACATCATAGCCTTGGCCATCCACCTGCGCTGAACCAGCCTGCTGCTGCATCACACCGTTCATCATGCCTTCAGGGTCCTTCACCATCCCCACCCCTCTCCACCCTTCTCCACCGCTCTCCACGCCAGGTGTGGGACGACTTCATCGTAGCCTCAGCCATCCACCTGCACTACAATGGCACCAGCACCGCCATGCTGCATCACATCTCCCACCAACCCACATGCCCTGGTCCCTTCATCCTCCCACCCGTCCCAACCCCTCTCCACGCCTCCCAAACTCCCTCACATCCCTCCAGGTGTGGGACAGCTTTATCATAGATTCGGCCATCCACCTGCGCTACAACGGCAGCAGCACCGCCATGCTGCATCACATCGCCCACCAACTCGCCTCAGACTGGCGCCCCCTCATCCCTGCCTGGGCCTCCTGCCCTGGAGACGTTCTTTCTCGTGCTGCTGCTGCTGCTGCTGCTAGTGCTTCTGGTGTTTCTGATGATGCTCAAATCTCATCGCATCTTTCTCCTGCTGAAGCTGCTGCCTGCCCAGCTGTGTAAGTGCCTCTGCTCTCCACATTCTCGCCTCTGACTATCGCCCCCTCGTTCCACCCTTCCAGCTGCCCAGCGGTGTATCTCGTCGCACCTATTTGCACCTCCTTGCATCTCCTTGCATCACCTCGCACAATCAGATATGCGATGGAGAGCGCAAAGGATGCTGCAAGTGGGCCTATCGCAACGCGACACCTGGAGCCGTGCTTGGAGGTGCGTTTTTGTGCATGCAAAAAGTTGTACCTAAGAAACTTTCACTTCGCCACAAGCAGCTCAATCATTTTGATTCACTTCCCGGACGCTTTAAAAAGGTGCAAAGGAAGCATACAAATCTTGGGTTTCATAATTTCCTCACGCCATGCCTCCCAAAGTGGTCAATTTTTCAGTACGTTTGGTGTTTCAAATTAATGATAATGTTTTCACAACAATCCTCCAATATCCTTCTCCACCCACCATTGTCTCCTTCGTTCTTCCTTGCCCATCCCATCTTGTCACCCAACCCCACCGCACCGCACCGTTGGCTTCTTCATCAAACTCTACAGATGAGTATTTCAAGTCTCGCCTGCCCGTTGTGGAGATGCGCATTGCCATGGGTGGGGTGCGCCTTGCCCGTATTCTCAACCGCATATTTTCTCCTCTTAGGGCTGTACAGTAAAAAACTAGTGATTGCAGCATATTTAGATATCTGTAAACAGTTAATCGTCTGTGTAGGTAACAAATTTTAAGAAGGATTTGTGCTACAAAGTATATGAGATGTGGTAATAAGTGGTGCATGAATAAGTGCTTCTTGCGATCAAGCGTGTTCCATTGGGATTCAGAAAGATTGAATCCGGTTCTTGCCGAAACGAAATTGCGATTCATTCCCAACTGCAATTCAGCCCAGGCACATCGCAGCGATGACATGCACAGCAGTGAATTTGGGATCCCTTCTCTTTTCTTTCGTTCACACTCCTTCAGGACGCGTCGTCACTCACCTCGCCTGCTTCGAGTTTCCACGATGCGAAACCAATCGTCCACCGCACTGAAATCTAGCATATTGCATCCAAACATTCTCAACCGATCGATCCTGCGCAGGATCGATCGCCAAAATGAGCCAGAGGCGACGCGTCCTCACTCCTCCCCTCTTTTCCTCCGCCATCGTTTCTCTCTCTCTCTCTCTCTCTCTCTCTCTCTCTTCTCCCCTCTCTCTCTATCTCTCTCTCTCTCTTCTCTCTCTCTCTCTCTCTCTCTCTCTCTCTCTCTCTCTCTCTCTCTCTCTCTCTCTCTCTCTCTCTCTCTCTCTCTCTCTCTCTCTCTCTCTCTCTCTCTCTCTCTCTCTCTCTTCTCTCTCTCTCTCTCTCTCCTCTCTCTCTCTCTCTCTCTCTCTCTCTTCTCTCTCTCTCTCTCTATCTCTCTCTCCTATCTCTTCTCTCTCTCTCTCTACTCTCTCTCTCTCCTCATCTCTCTCTCTACTCCATCTCTGCCTCCTCTCTCTCTCTCTCTTCTCTCTCTCTCGTCTCTCGTCTCTCTCTCTCTCAGTCTCTCTCTCTCTCGACCTCTCTCTCTACCTTCTCTCTCTCTCTCTCTCTCTCTCTCTCTCTCTCTCGTCTCTCTCGCCTCTCTCTCTCTACTCCTCTCTCTCTCTCTCTCCTCTCTTTCTCTCTCTCTCTCTATTACCTTGTAACGAAGATGCGAGCAGTTATCGGCCAGAAGTGTCGAACGCCTTCTCAAAAGCATCTCCTAGCGTTTCCTTCCGTTCCCCCATGGCGCCGGGTTGCGTCCTCCAAGGACCGCTTCGTCGCGGGCCCCGTTCGCACCCCCCCCGCTGCTTCTACACGTTCGTGTCGCTCCTCGCTCTGCTCCCGCGGCTGCGCTTCGGGTGCCACGCGTGGGGTCACGTCGGCCACGCGTTCACGTGCGCCATCGCCCAGGTAAGGTTCCGTCCGTATGATGTACCTTAGGCAGCTTAGGTGCTTTGGGGAACATCCTGAGATGGCAAGAGGTGACGACGGCCACGCTTTCGCGGCGCCGCTGCCCCCCATCGCTAAGGCCAGCCCCCCTGCTGTGTGCTCGTGGGCACATCAGGCCTCAGCCTTCCTATATTCTCGCCTCCTACCCCCCTCCCTCCCTCACTATCCAGGCCTTGCTAACCGATGAGGCAGCAGCAGCAGTGGCGGCGCTGCTGCCCCCCATCGCCCAGGGAAGCCTTCCTGCCGTGTGCTCGTGGGCTGACGACATTTTGCACGGCGAGCGGTGGGAATGGTCCATGCCTCTGCACTTCGCTGGTACCCCTGACTTCGCCTGCACATACAATGAACGCCGTGAGTTTTTCTGCCTGGGTATGATGTGGTAGAGTGCGGTATGGTATGGTATCGCCATTCGGCAAGGGTCGACCTGGTCCTCGCCTCTGCTCTTCGTTGGTACTCCTGACTTCGCATGCTCGTACGATGAACGCCGTGAGTTGGCCCGACTGGGTATGATGTGGTACAGTATTGTACGGTACGGTACCCCAAGCAAGCGAGTCGCTACACCAAGGGATGGGCTTGGTTCTCGGCTCTCTGTGTTATTGATATGAATGACTTCGCCTGCTCAAATCATGGACGGCGTGAGTTGGGTGACTGGGGATAATACACCCTAAGGTCTCATGCCCCTCTTTTACAGTGCCATATCCTCCTCTCTTTTCGCTCCCTCCTTTCCCCACCCTCCTGCCGTTAGGCGATTGCACCTTTGCCCGTCACCCCAGTGTGTGCGTCGCTAATGCAATCCAACTACACATCCCAGCGCTTCACCTACCTACTCGTCCATCCGCCTCTCTCCTCCCTCGCCGCCCTTCTCCCTCCCTCCCGTACAGGCGATCGTGCCTTCGTCCATCACCCTGGTGTGTGCGTTGCAAGCGCTACCAAACCCTACCATCAACAACACCTTGCACTGCTTCACCTGCTCTCCCCATTTCACTCCCTCCCTCCCCCTCCTTCTCCCCTTTCCCCCCCCTCCTCCCTCCCCTCCAGGTGATTGCATCTTCGCCCATCACCCTGGTCTGTGCGTTACCAACGCATTCACCAACTACTCCTCGCAGCTCCTCACCTACTCACCCCATCACCCATCCGCCCAGCCCGAATCCCCTTTCCGGCGTACCTTCCTTTCGTCCTCCCCCGGACCCCCTACTCCCCTCAAGCCTGATGTTTTCCCCACCTCCCCTCACCGGCGGAGTCTTCTCCTCAGGGGGGTGGATGAGACAGATGCTGGGGTGCTGGGGAGGGGTGAGGAGGAGGGAGACGGTAAAGAGGTAGAAGCGGAGGAGGTAGAAGGGGAAGAGGTAGAAGAGGAAGAGGGAAGCGGGGAGGTGGGAGAAGGGGAAGACGTAGAAGAGGAAGAGGGAAGTGGGGAGGTGGGAGAAGGGGAAGAGGTAGAAGAGGAAGAGGGAAGTGGGGAGGTGGGAGAAGGGGAAGAGGTAGAAGAGGAAGAGGGAAGTGGGGAGGTGGGAGAAGGGGAAGAGGAGCTGGTGCAGGTGGTAAAGGGAGTGGTTGGAGACGGTGCTTGGAGTGCTGCTCATGCCTCAACCTTTGCAGCTCCTGTTGGTGCTAGTGGTGGTGGTGCTGCTGCTGCTGCTGCTGCTGCTGGTGCTGCTAGTGGTGGTGGTGCTGCTGCTGCTGCTTCCAGTGGTCGTGCTAGTGAGCAACAAGCAGCACTGGATGCGGGGTCCATAAGACACTACAACCTGACAGAGGCACTCATGTTCCTCGCGCATTTTGCAGGGGATATCCACCAGGTGAGGGCGATAGCAGTGCACACATGTGCAAAGGGCAAAGAGCGACAGGTGTGGGGTCTGTTAGGAGATGGGGGGTCTATCAGAGGCTACAACCTCACAAAGGTGCTGCTGATGCTGGCGCACTTTGCAGGGGATATCTACCAGGTGAGGTGGGTGGGGTGCACACATACGCAACTAAGCAAAGAGCATCAGGAGCAGACAATTCTACCCGTTACAACCTGACAGAGGCGCTCATGTTCCTGGCGCACTTTGCAGGGGATATTCATCAGGTGAGGATGGTGGAGCGCGTGCACATATATGCAAAGGGCCAAGGACGACAGGTGTGGGGTCTGTTAGTAAAAGCTACAGCCTGACAGAGGCGCTCATGTTCCTTGCGCACTTTGCAGGGGATATTCATCAGGTGAGGATGGTGGAGCGCGTGCACATATATGCAAAGGGCCAAGGACGACAGGTGTGGGGTCTGTTAGTAAAAGCTACAGCCTGACAGAGGCGCTCATGTTCGTTGCGCACTTTGCAGGGGATATTCATCAGGTGAGGATGGTGGAGCGCGTGCACATATATGCAAAGGGCCAAGGACGACAGGTGTGGGGTCTGTTAGTAAAAGCTACAGCCTGACAGAGGCGCTCATGTTCCTTGCGCACTTTGCAGGAGATACCCACCAGGTGAGGTGGGAGGCAAGGAAGGGTGCATGTTTAACCGCATAGCCCCTAGTTCAGCCTCTGCACGTGGGATGCACCTCAGTTATGGGCGGCAATAGGGGTGCAAGTTTGACCCCTCCGTCGCTCCATTTCTCTCCCCCCCCACCACCTCTACCCCCCCTTTCCGGGCAAAAGTCCTCGTTCAGCCTCTGCACGTGGGGTTGACATTGGCAAATGGGCGTACGCTGGTCCGTCCCCCATTTCCACTCCTCATGCAATGAGAGAGTTTTTGAGACGTCTCAAAATCATTCCATCCTCTGTGTCTCCATGCGTCGCTCCCCAATGCCTCAGCCTGCGCATGGGATTCACACCAGCTCTGGGCGGCATCAGGGTGCGAGTCTGAGTCACCCAATCCCCCCCTCTCCCCTCATTCCCATGCATCCATCTGTCTGCCCCATATCTTCCTGCTTCAGCCTCTGCACGTGAGATTCACACCAACTCTGGGCGGCAACAGGTTGCGCCTGTCTAAATCCCCCAGTCCCCCCGCCCTCATGTCTCCATTTGTCTGCCCCATTTCCCCTAGGTTTAGCCGCTGCACGTGGGATTCCCATTCCCATGCCTCGATCCAATTGTCTCATGTCCCCTTCCTGTAACAAGAGTATTTTTGAGACGTCTCAAAAATTCCCATTTCCCCCCCCTTCCATGCCCCCATCCGATTGCCTCATATCCCCTTCCTTCAGCCACTCCACGTGGAATTCATATCAGACCTGGGCAGTACGTGACATGCCCCCCAATCCTCTCCCTTTCCCTCCCCCACCTCCATGCCTCCACCCATCTGTCCCACATCCCGCTGCTGCAGCCGCTGCACGTGGGATTCACATCTGATCTGGGCGGCAAAAAGGGTGGACGTGACATGAGACTCCAATTTCTCTCCCTCATGCCTCTATCCGTCTTCCTCATATTCCCTGGTGCAGCCTCTGCATGTGGGATTCACATTTGATTTCGGTGGCAACTGGGTGAATGTGCCATGGGCTCTCAGTTTTCCACCCTCTCACCCCCCCACCCCCAATGCCTCCATTCCCCCTGGTGCAGCCTCTGCACGTGGGATTCACATCTGATTTCGGTGGCAACTGGGTGCATGTGACATGGTTCAAGCAGAAGACAAACCTGCATGCAGTATGTCTGTCTTTTCCCTTCTCTTCCAAATGCCCACCCTGCTATGGCATGACTGTTGACACTCGAGACTCTTCTAAAGGTATCAGGGTGCCCGTGACATGGTTCAAGAGGAAAACGAACCTGCAGCTGGTATGTCTGCCCTGCCCTGCCATGCCATGCCATGCCATGCCATGCCATGCATGCGATATGCCCGCCCTGACCTGATGCAATATGCCATGCCATGCCATGCCATGCCATGCTATTCATGGAAATAACCAGGATGACATCCGTAATGTGGCAGCTTGTTGGTGTTTTTATGGCATCTGTTTTTTTTTTCCTGCACCCCTCTCCACACCATTTCACCACCCTGCACTCCCTGAGGACCCTTCCATGTATGGAACGACTACATGATAGCCATGGCCATGGAGAGAGGTGGAGAAGGGGTTTATTGGTCGACGAGGTGCAGCATGGTGGTACGTCTGCGCTACAACGGCAGGGTGCTGCATCTCGTCGATCATTGATTTAACCCCTCTTCACCGCTCTCCACTCCAGGTGTGGGACGACCACATCATAGCCACACCACGGCCATCCACCTGCGCTACAACGGCAGCCACACCGCCATGCTGCATCACATCGCCCACCAACCCTCATGCCCTGATCCCTTCACCCTCCCACCCCTCCCAACCCCTCTCCACGCCTCCCAAACTCCTGCACATCCCTCCAGATGTGGGACAGTGACATCATCGCCTCAGCCATCCACTGGCGGCCCCATGCTGCACGGCCATGCTGCATCACTTCGCCCACCAACTCGCCTAAGACTGGCGCCCCTCATTCTTGAGGAAGCCGTTTCCATCCCTCTCCACCCTTCTCCACCGCTCTGCATCAGGTGTGGGATAGCTTTATCATAGCCTCAGCCATCCACCGGCACTACAACGGCAGCAGCACCGCCATGCTGCATCACATCGCCCACCAACTCGCCTCACACTGGCGCCCCCTCATCCCTGCCTGGGCCTCCTGCCCTGGAGACGTTCTTTCTCGTGCTGCTGCTGCTGCTGCTGTTGCTGCTAGTGCTTCTGGTGTTTCTGATGGCTCATTTCTGGCTCATGAGGCAATGAAATCTAGCATATTGCATTCCTCATGAGCCAGAAATGAGCCAGAGGCGACGCGTCCTCACTCCTCCCCTCTTTTCCTCCGCCATCGTTTCGCTCTCTCTTATTACGCTTGTAACGAAGATGCGAGCATTTATCGCCCAGCGTGCGACGCCTTCTCAAAAGCATCTCCCAGCGTTTCCGTTCCCCCATGGCGGGTTGCGTCCTCCAAGCCGCTCGTCGCGGCCCGTCGCACCCCCGCTTGCTTGTAGCGTTCGTGTCGGTCCTCGCTGTGCTCTCCGCGGCTCGCATCGGGCGCCACGCGTGGGGTCACGTCGGCCACGCGTTCACCTGCGCCATCGCGCAGGTGGGGTTCCGTCCGTACGATGTACCTTAGGCAGCTTAGGTGCTTTGGGGAACATCCTGAGATGGCAAGAGGTCACGACGGCCACGCTTTCACGGCGCTGCTGCCCCCCATCGCTAAGGCCAGCATCCCTGCGGTGCGCTCGTGGGCACATCAGGCCTCAGCCTTCCTATATTCTCGCCTCCTACCCCCCTCCCTCCCTCCCTATCCAGGCAGCAGCAGCAGTGGCGGCGCTGCTCCCCCCCACAGCCAGGGGCAGCCTCCCTGCGGTGTGCGTGCCTTATGGGCTGATCATCCCTCATCTTTCCCATCTGTGGCTCGCTCATCCTCGAACCCCAATTGCCCATCCAGGCTCTTCTGACCAACGAGGCAGCAGCAGCAGTGAAGGCGCTGCTTCCCCCCGTCGCTGAGGGCAGCCTCCCTGCCGTGTGCTCGTGGGCGGACGACATTTTGCACAGCAAGGGCTGGGAATGGTCCATGCCTCTGCACTTCGCTGGTACCCCTGACTTCGCCTGCTCCTATGATGAACGCCGTGAGTTGGTAACTGGGTGTATGCTCCCTGAAGGTGCTCCCTCTTCCTGCCTGTCTGCCGTGTGCTCGTATGGTCAACGCCTCTGCACTTCATTGACCCTGACTTCGCCTGCTCGTATGACGAACGCCGTGAGTTAATCTGACTGGGTACGGCACGGTATGGTACGGTTCGGTACGGTAGGTAAGGTATGGTGACACCCCAGCCAACGTGCCCCTTGGAGAACTCTCTCTCAATGCCTGCTGTGTGCTCGCCGTTTTAACGTTCTTTGAGGTGCCTATAAATATTAAATTATATATATATACATATATATATATATATATATGGCGCCTAAAAAATCGATTGCTTGTGGACTTCAAGGTTCTTTAAATGAAGGGTGAGTGTCGAAGCCCACGAGCGCACAGCAGGGATACCAGGGAATAGGGCCTTTCCAGGGAAGTGGTCTGCTGCTTCACAGTCAACTTCTGAGTCGCCTAGAAAGTCTGCTCCTCTGCTGCTCCGTGCTCCTGCTCTTCAAGTGCATTAGAATTGCGCGTCTCAGTGCCTCTCCTACTCTTCCATCCCACCTACTCTTTCATCCCCATCTCGTCCCCTTCACTCTCCTCCTCCCCCTACAGGAGATTGCACCTTTGCCCATCACCCTGGTGTGTGTGTTGCAAACGCTATCGTCAACTACACATCCCAGCTCCTCACTTACTCTCCCCATTCCTCCGCACAGCCCCATTCCTCTCGCCAGCGTTCCATCCCTCCATCCTCCCTCCAACCCGCCACTCCCTTCAAGCCTGTCACTTTCCCCACCTCCCCTCACCGGCGCAGCCTTCTCAGGGGGGTAGGTGAGGCAGAATCTGGGGTGCTGGGAATGGGTGAGGAGGACGGAGAAGCGGAGGAGGGAGAAGGGGAAGAGGGAGAAGGGGAAGAGAGAGAAGGGGAAGTGGGAGAAGGGGAAGAGGAGATGGTGCGGGTGGTAAGGGGAGTGGTAACGGAATAGTGCGAGGAGTGCTGCTCATGCCTCGCTTGTTGCTGCAGCTGCGGCGGCTGCTGCTGCTTCTGGTGCTGGTGCTGCTGGTGGTGGTGCTGCTGCTGCTAGTGAGCAGCGAGCAGCACTGTGCGCGGGGTCCATCAAACATTACAACCTGACAGAGGCGCTCATGTTGGGGACATTCACCAGGTGAGGATGGTCGTTATTAGACGTCTCAAAGCTCAGATGTTAGCTTGGCTCAGATGCCATGGTCGCCCAATTCCCCTTCTTTTTCATGCCTCCATCCGTTTGCCTCATGTCACGTGGCTGAAGCAGGGTGCATGTGACGTGGTCTCCCAATCCTCTCCCTCTCCCTCCCCCCCCTCCATGCCTCCACCCATCTGTCCCACGTGCCCCTGCTTCAGCCGCTGCACGTGGGATTCACATCTGACCTGGGTGGCAATAAAGGGTGCACGTGACATGGCCCTCTAATTTCTCTGTTTTGAGTCGACTCAAAACACATCCCCCTGCTTCAGCCCGCTGCACGTGGTCCTCTAATTTCTCTCCCCCATGCCTTTATCCGTCTGCTTCATATTCCCTGGTGCAGCCGCTGCACTTGGGATTCACATCTGATTTCGGAGGCAACAGCGTGCATGTGACATGGTTCAAGCAGAAGACCCACCTGCATGCGGTATGTATAACATGCCCTGGCATGGCATTCCCTGCCATGTCGTATGTTCGCCATGCCCTCCCATGCATGTGGTATGTCCGCCCTGCCTTACCATGCCATTCCCGGCCATGAGTTCTATCTGCCCTGCCATGGCATGACTGTCGAGGCTCCTCTAAAGGCAGCAGGGTGCATGTTGTTGACCGTTATTTGGGATGAAGAGGCTCTTAACACACCTTTAATCAACACTAGGTAGTCCCCACGGGGTCACCTCCAAGGGTCCTTGGGTGCCTGGTAGAACCAGCCCCTATCCAAGGGTCCATGTTTGAAGAGGGATTTCCCTAATTATGAAAATTATCGTGCGTACAAGAGCTTTCCCAACTTCGTTGCGCAGCATTCGACGACGGATTGGCTCGTGTGCAGAAAAAGCTCTTCACGTCAATACGTTGATAGAGCAACTTAACTCGTCGAAGAGATTCAGAAAATATTTCCACTAGAAAGGATTGAGCACAATCAAGCACAAGCACACGTTTTATATTTCGCATAGCACACATGCATAGGGAAATAGCAAAGTAGTTGTAAAACTGAATTTCGGACATTCGCCATGCTGTACTTGAAAACGGTTGCTCAACTCCTTGCGAATTTGACTTGATTCTCCTCTTGAAAATACCTGTCTTCAAATTCCACATATGACAATTACCTTGCTGACTCAGATGAGTGCACTCATGAGTTCCAATGTAGCTCCAATTTGGCACTCATGAATGCGAGCAAACAGTTGTAAAACGGTTTTTACCGTTGAGAAAAACGGAATAACCGTTTTGTACCTGCGTCGAAATCATTCCGCAAAGCGGTGTGACTTTCGTGCGCAATTTCTTGTTCCGTGAGTCAACTCCGAAAAACAGTTTTTCAACTGTAAATTCCGAGCACCCTTCGGAATCCCGCAGCACCCCTCAGGCGCGCATCATGCACGACCAGACAAACTGGTCGTGCTGTACTGCGCGTGGACAGGGCGATCATTCGCCCTGTCCTGTTGCGATCGTGGGCCCTGCCACGCTCGCAACAGTGCGCGAGCACACGCTCGGGCCCTCAGGGCCCACACGCGAAATCAGGACCACACGCGCGGTCAAGATTTTGCGTGCTTGACCAGCGCGAAAGTCAACAGCACCCCCTTTGACGAGTCAAAGTGTCGAGCCCCACAGAAACGCCCCATGGTACAACCACCCGCTCGCATGGGACACGCATGAAAACATGAAAAAACAAATGGGACTTTCATGGGAAGCTCATTTGAGGCTCATTGGAGCTTCATGAGAGCTTTCATTTGAGCTTTCATTTGAGCTTCATTTGAGCGCGTCATGGGAGCCTCATTTGAGCGCTTCATGAGCGCTTCAATGAGAGCTTCATTTGAGCGCATCATGTGAGCCTCATTTGAGCGCATCATGAGAACAGTGAACACGAAACTGAAAATGCACAAACACAAAGTGCAATTACAAATGAAAACGAAACACACAAAATGCAAGGACGAATGCGCACATAACACAAACAAAATGCGCACACTACAAAATGCAAAATGAGATTACATTTCTCACGCCACAAATCACCTTCAAACAAAACTCCCCATTTTCTTTTACCGTCGGCGAATAGGCGGTAGGTTTGCCGTGCAAACCATGTATTGCACTCAACACATGTGACATGGTTCAAGCAGAAGACCAACCTACATGCGGTATGTCTGACATTCCCTGGCATGCCATTCCCTGCCATGTCGTATCGTATGTTCGCCTGCCCTCCCATGCATGTGGTATGTTCGCCCTGCCTTATCATGCCATTCCCGGCCATCAGTTCTGTCCGCCGTGCCATGGCATGGCTGTCGAGGCTCCTCTAAAGGCAACATGGTGCATGTGACATGGTTCAAGAGGAAGACCAACCTGCATGCGGTATTTGCCATGCCATCCCATGCCATGGCATGCCATGCCATCCCATGCCATGCGAACAGCAGCTGCATTGCCATACTGCACCTCATCACCCGTGCCCTCTATGTCCTCTATGTCCTCTCCGCCCTCTCCACTCCTCTTCACACTTCTCCAACCGTGCTCCACCGCTCTGCATCAGGTGTGGGGATAGCTTATCATAGCCTCGGCCATCCATCTGCGCTACAATGGCTGTCACAACCCGCCATGCTGCATCACATCACCCCACCAACTCGCCTCTGACTGGCCTCTAATCCCTACTGAAGCCTTTTCCATCCCTCTCCACCCCTCTCCACCGCTCTCCACTCCAGGTGTGGGACGACTACATCAAGGCCTCAGCCATCGATCTGCACTACAAATGGCAGTCACACCAACATGCTGCATCACATCGCCAACCAACCCTCATGCCCTGGTCCCTTCACCCTCCCACCCCTCCCAACCCCTCTCCATGCCTCCCAAACTCCCTCACATCCCTCCAGGTGTGGGACAACTACATCATAGCCACGGCCATCCACCGGCACTACAACGGCACAGCACGCCATGCTGCATCACATCGCCCACCAACTCGCCTCTGACTGGCGCCCTCTCATCCCTGCTTGGGCCTCCCTGCCCTGGGGATAATCGTTCTTATCCTGGTGGTGCTGCTGCTGCTGATGCAGCATCGACCGTGTCCTCCTGCTCAGGCTGCTGCCTGCCCAGCTGTGTAAGTGCCTCTGCTCACCACATATCGCCTCTGACTGGCGCCCTCACATTCCTACCTGGGCCTCCTGCCCTGGCGATGTCCCTTCTCCTGCACCTACTGATGCTGCTGGTGAGACTCCGGGTGCTGCTGCTGCTGAATCTCCATTGGTGCTCTCGCCTGCTCAAGCTGCTGCCTGCAAAGCTGTGTAAGTGCCTCTGCCCTCCACGCACTTGATTCTGACTGGCGCCCCCTCACTCCACCCATCTTTGAGGCGCCTCAAAAGGCACACTCTGGCCCATCTGCGAATTCTCATCGCATCTGCTCGCATCTCCTTGCATCGCCTCGCCCAATCAGATATGCCATGGAGAGCGCAAAGGATGCATGCAAGTGGGCCTATCGCAACGCGACACCTGGAGCCATGCTTGGAGGTCTGTCTTTGTGCATGCAAATTGTCTTCAGGAAGAAAAAAAGCCATTGCTTGTCAGGCACGGACGTTGCTCATGTGTGAAATTCCACTCGTTATTTCCTAGGCTCGTTAAGAGATGCAAAAAAAGGCATACAGTTCTGACGTTTCCCCACTTCCGCACGCCATACCTACCAAAGTTGTTTTTTTTCCTCTCCATATGCCGTTCAAATCAACGGTGCTCTTCCTTTCGCAAAGACCCTTCTCTACCAACCATTTAAACCCGGCATTGCCTCCTATTTCCGCCCGCCCTCCTACCCATCCTTGTCCTCAATTTCACCGCACCTGCACATCCACTTCTTCATCAAACTCCAAAGATGAGTATTTCAAGTCTCGCCTGCCCGTTGTGGAGAGGCGCATTGCAATGGGTGGGGTGCGCCTTGGCCGTATTCTCAACCACATATTTGCTCCACTTAGGGCTGAACAGTAAAAATGCAGTGATGTAGGATTGTACAGTCCGATGAAAGGGTGTAACAATAAAATTGGGCGCACTTCCTTTGTAATTGTACTGCACTACAAACATCTGAGGAGGAGGTTACATAAACGGATCAAGGGTGCACCAACAACCTACAATGCTATAAGGTCCTTTGCAAGGATTTTAGGCATCCTGATATCTGATGGCCGGTGTGTTGTCTAAGGAGAGAAGCTTGTACAGTAGCACGGAAGCTCTGGGCCTGGGGCTGAGGAATTAAACGGGAACCATCAGGCCCTACGATATCAAGAATTTTTCCCTGAAATTCCTGATTTCCAGGGTTTTTTTTTTTTACCTACCCTGAATTTCCAGTGTTCAGCTTTTTGTGGGGCTGATTTTTCAGCCTTTACATGCCACATGACTCTGAAATTTCAGGAATTTTTTTTAGTGACACTGATGCCATTACGTTGTAACAAATATGACCCTGAAAGCGATTCCTACACGGTCCGAGTGTAGGTAGTTGGCCGGAAGTACAGGGAATATCAGATTCCCGCGGTGCCAGCAAGGCCTGGCGGTGACCACCGGACAAATTTGCCCACATTGATGGTTGCTTAGTTGGCGCGCCTGGTCCGATCATTGGCCACATTTGCAGCATTATGTGACTTGACCAATTACAAGGTTGCAGCACAGCGATGCTGGCAGGCTGCGATGCAAGGGATTCTGTCCCATGTGTTGCACCCACAGGCCAGTGGCCCGTTTTGTCTAGGTCGTGCTAGCAAGCGCTTGATGCATCCGCCGCCGCCCAGCCGTGCTACCGCCATCCAGGCTCCCATCCCATTCTGCCTCATGCCTTCCTTCCATCCGCTTGGGGTTTCATTGCGTTTGCTGACCTGGTGTACCAAGAGGCAGTCAGCCGTGTGTTTCCTCTTCCTGGCAAACCTCTATCCTTTTTCTCGTTAGGCAAGTTCGTAAGTCCCGTTAGATGCTGCTTAGTAGCGCTGCAATCAATGGCGGACCACCCGGACGCCATTGAACAAACTGGCGACCACGGCGATGATGCCCATCGTCGTTCGCCAGTTGATATTTCCGATGCAGTTACCGGCCTGGATTCTGCTTTTCTCCAGCTTCGCGCAAGTCGATAACCCATGGAAAGGCGCTTGTTGTTGCGCCGGCCCGTCGATATTCCATTCGAGACCCATAGATGAGCCTTTGTGTCCCTCCCCTACAGAGCCAGTGTTGGAGCAAGACAGCTCCAACCCTTCTGTTGAAGAAAACTGCGGCGGTACCAGTGGCTAAGAAGAACGCCAGGTACACGCAGTCAACGCTGACGTGGGGCAAGAAGGGAGGTAACGCAGGAGCAACACCGACTTTGCCTGCCAGACCAACGATCGACGCCCGCCACCGCAGGCACGCAGTTGTCACCATCAACTCCTGGGCCTTCTAAATCGTGGCAGGCGGGGGAGCCTCAAAAGACGCCCGACTTGAAGACCTGATCACGATGTCTCTCCTCGAGTATGCGCCCAACTACGATGAGGTGGTGCAGATCTGGCGCAGCTACAAGAAGCGCCAACCCACTTGGCAATGTGGCGGCACCTTCAGCAAGAGAGGGGGAGGGCAGTGGTGGCAAGGGAAAGGAGGCAGTTGAGAGAGGAGTTGGAAGCACCGCGGGCTAAGGAAGTGATGATGACGATGACAATTACAAGCAGGCCTCATCTGATGATGATTATTGAACTCGCCCATCAGAAAATGCTATGCTTCATGCTGTTAGAGACTAAGGACGGAGTCTATGAAGATTAGGAGCCGAAATATCTCAAAATCGTTGGGCCCTAGTTTCTGGACAGAAACGTCGAGTTCACAAGAACTGCCGTCGACAAAAAGTTCACGGTCACAACTTCACCAAACTCAGATATGTTGTAAGCCCTATTCCGTGGCTACAATTCCCAATTTGAATCGTATCAAGACGTGAAGTAAATCTCGACTTATCAATTTCGGCGCACAGGGGGGTATGCCTGCCATGAGAACTTAACTCAATGATAAGAGTCTCACAATTCACAATTACTACACAAGAGAGTTAGAGTAGCAATAAACCAGGTGGGATGGGATGAAGATGCCGAGAGGGAATGTCCCAAGAGAGTCCCAACTAAGGAAAACCCCATGCCACACAATTCCCCT
The DNA here is from genome assembly GCA_947471745.1 of Closterium sp. Naga37s-1. Classification (NCBI taxonomy): domain Eukaryota; kingdom Viridiplantae; phylum Streptophyta; class Zygnematophyceae; order Desmidiales; family Closteriaceae; genus Closterium; species Closterium sp. Naga37s-1. The sequence goes on from CANJKZ010001041.1 coordinate 87,529, forward strand.
CTCCATAGGCAACCCCACTTTCACTTTTGTCACTTTCCCAACCCATGCCATCCACCTTGCCCAACTTGGCCACACTTGCCAACCTGGTTTGGCTCCTCCCAACCACTTGGCAGCATCTACAGTGATGTTGACGAATTTCCCAACCCCCAAAAGTCTGTACCCCATATTGAGTCACTTCACAACTTCCCAAAGTCGTCGCATCACAAACAAATCTTTGAACGATCATAACTTCCTCGTTCTTGCTTCGATCGCGACGATTCTTGGTTCGTCGGAAAGCTCTTGAGCAGAGGAGTCACTTCAGATATCTGCTCAAGCCAAATAGCATTCACACATATTCAGGAAATCCAAACCACATCAAACACAAATTCTTGCACACGCTCACACCATGCATGCAATGCACAAACATGTGATGGGAGGCAGACGGACGTGAATGCAAGTGATAGCATCACATAACACATGCCTTGCCTAGCTACCTAGCTAGCTAGCTAGACTATGGTTTAGATTAGAGAGTAGAAGGCTGAACCCTAGTGTTTTCTAACTATTATAGAGACTTTTAATAACACCAGGCTTTGTTTGTGGGGAATACTGATGCATCAGACTTTTTTTTTGGCAACACTGAACTTTCATTCTTTTTTTTTTTTGGGACACTGTCGATCAGGGATGCTACACAGAGGGACCCTGATGCACTTACGTGCCTAAAAGTGAATATGAGGGCCTGGGAACCATACCGTAGGGAAGAAAACGGGTTGTTGAAATAGGTTTTACAAGCATTACACTGCACCCTGTACCGTAGTTCCGTCAATTGGCCGTATAACTGCACAGCTATCGGTCACGACACGAGAATAACGAATGGATGTAACCGCGTGTTGTGTGCACGAGCGCTTCGCTGGCGACTCTCTGGACATTCACGGGCGATCTGCGAGACAAGGAAATACGAGATGTGGTAACAAGGGACGGATGAACAAATTGTAAGTCGAAATATCCGCGGTTCAGTGAGGCTTGCTGCGATCAAGTGAGATCAATTGAGGTTCCGAGCGTTTAGATCCGCTGCTTGTCGAAACGAAACTGTTTGACGCAAATGGCAACCCAGCAGCAGCTTGACATTCTACCCACAGATACCCCAAGCATGGCGGAACGCAGCCACGACACACACAGCTCATTTCATACCGTTCGTGAAATTCGCGCACTCACAAGGGCGTGTTACGTACCCCTGCTTTTCGTGGCTGGTCGGGGCGACCGATCAGCTGTCTGAGCAACCGAAGAACATCGTACAATACCAAGGTGGGGTATTTTACCACCGCTTTATACGTAAGTTTTTCCAAATTCCAGATTGCCCGGTTGGGTCGACCGTCACAAGCTGACGACGTATGTAACACGCTCCATCGCGAGTCGAATATCCTCTACTTTTTTTTTTTTTGCCCGACCATGTCTAGGCTGGCCTAGGGCCCCGAAACCACGCCCTCCAAAAGCGGACGGGGTATATGAAGTTTGGAGACAGAATCTTCTTTGCTATCTTTTCCTACTTCCCTAATGCTTTCCTGCTTGAACCTGACCTAGTGGGTTTTTGTCAGCCCTTCGTAGGACGTGCCAGCGGGTTGTGCTGACACACAATAGGCAATCTCATAGTCCCTTCATCCCAAAATATTGTTCGACGAAATCTCTATCCCTAGGACCCAACAGGTTACCCCAAGGAGGGATACCCCAAGTTCCAATCAAGGATACCTGCGGAGACCTCGGCACGCATTCGTTCATTTTCCCGAGATAACCAAACAAGTGACGTAACCCAAGCGTGAACCCATCGAAACCACTCCCAGCCTTTTGGAACAAATCACACGCAAGCCGCTTCCGCGCTGTGAAAAACATAGCCAAGGTGCCTTGTTCTGCTTCTCTCCTGATTCGCTAGGGAGGACGAGTGATGTGAGCCTGCCCCGAAACACGGAAGGATCCGCACATGTGCAGAAAGTGCACGTGGCGCTCTTCATTCGCGAGCGCCGATGACCGATGATGCTCGCAGCCCTCCCACGCCCTTGCTGGCTTGGCATAAGGCCCAGACAAGCGCAGCCACGTGACCCAGCGGAAGAAAAACGCTCAACGAGCGCTTCCAGCCCCAAAATGCGGAAGGATCCGCACATGTGCAGGAAGTGCAGCGGGCGCTCTTCATTTGCGAGCGCCGATGACCAATGATGCTTGCAACCCTACCACGCCCTTGCTGGCTTGGCAATAGGCCCAGACAAGCGCATCCACGTAACCCGGTGGAAGAAAAACACTTTGAACGAGCGCTTCGAGCCCCAGAATGCTGAAGGATCCGCACATGTGCAGGAAGTGCAGCAGGCGCTCTTCATTCGCGAGCGCCGATGACCGAAGATGCTCGCAACCCTCCCACGCCCTTGCTGGCTTGGCAATAGGCCCAGATAAGCGCAGCCACGTGACTCGGCGGAAGAAAACCGCTCGGAACGAGCGCTTCCAGCCCCAAAACGCGGAAGGATCCGCGCATGTGCTGGAAGTGTAGCGGACGCTCTTCATTCGCGAGCGCCGATGACCGATGATGCTCTCACACCTCACCCGCCCTTGCTGGCTTGGCAATAGGCCTAGAAAAGCGCAGCCATGTGACCCGGCGGAAGAAAAACGCTCGGAACGAGCGCTTCCAGCCCCAAAACGCGGAAGGATCCGCACATGTGCAGGAAGTGCAGCGGGCGCTCTTCATTCGCGAGTGTTGATGACCGATGATGCTCGCAACCCTCTCATGCCCTTGCTGGCTTGGCAATAGGCCCAGACAAGTGCAGCCACAAACGCTCGGAATGAGCGCTTGCAGGCCCAAAACGTGGAAGGATCCGCACATGTGCAGGAAGTGCAGCGGGCGCTCTTCATTCTCGATCGCCGATGTCTGATGATGCTCGCAACTTTCCCACGCCCGTGCTGGCTTGGCAATAGGTCCAGACAAGCGCAGCCACGTGACCCGGTGGAAGAAGAACGCTCGGAACGAGCGCTTCCAGCCCCAAAACGCTCGGAAGGATCCGCACATGTGCAGGAAGTGCAGCGGGCGCTCTTCATTCGCGAGCGCCGATGACCGAAGATGCTCGCAACCCTCCCACGCCCTTGCTGGCTTAACAGTAGGCCCAAACAAGCGTAGACACGTGACCCGGCGGAAGAAAAACGTTCGGAACGAGCGCTTCCAGCCCCAAAATGCAGAAGGATCCGCACATGTGCAGGAAGTGCAGCGGGTGCTCTTCATTTGCGAGCGCCGATGACACATGATGCTCCCAACCCTCTCACGCCCTTGCTGGCTTGGCAAAAGGCCCAAACAAGCGCAGACACGTGACCCGGCGGAAGAAAAACCTTCGGAACGAGCGCTTCCAGCCCCAAAACGCGGAAGGATCCGCACATGTGCAGGAAGTGCAGCGGGCGCTCTTCATTCGCGATCGCTGATGACCGATGATGCTCGCAACCCTCCCACGCCCTTACTGGCTTGGCAATAGGCCCAGACAAGTGCAGCCACAAACGCCCGGAACGAGCGCTTCCAGCCCAAAAACGCGGAAGGATCCGCACATGTGCAGGAAGTGCAGCGTTCTTGATGTCAAGCTGCATCAGGTTGAGGTCGAGGACGGCAACGATGCTGAGGAAGATCCTCAGCGTGACGTAGCTGCTCACCGGCGAGTACGTCTCGTCGTAGTCGGCGCCGTACACCTGCGTGAAGCCCTTCACGACCAGCCTCGCTTTCTCGCGCTCGACGGTGTCGTCGATGCGGTACATTCGACCAGCTCCCAAGTGCCCATGCCGATGAGGTTGCGGATCTCTTCTTCCATGGCGGCCTTCACCGCCTCGCCCTTCTAGCTTGCCAACGCCTCCTTCACCGTCATCGTGGCGATGTCCCAGCGGTGTTCGGGGTCGGCATGCACGTCAGGGTCGAGCTCCGGCAGTTCTTCATCCTCCTCCGCGTCGTCGTACAACAGGTCGTCGTCGACCTCGTCGTACACCGTGGTGAAGGCAGCTGGCGGTAGGCAGGCGTGGAAGCTCAGCCGCTCCGGCGGTCGTCGAGTTCGACCTGTGCGTCGCAGCTCAGGCTTCGTGATCGGCACCTCCACCACGTCGCTGTCGGTGGACTCCTCACCTGCCGACCGCTCCCCTTCCTCGTCGACGTCCTCGTCGTCGACCAGCTGCTTCGACCCTTCGACCGGCTGCTCTCCTCCTGCTGACTTCGACAGCTCCCCTGGCGACCGCCCCGTCTGCTGCTCCCCTGTCGACTGCACCTCTGCTCCTGCCTCCTGTTCGACCGGCTCCCCTGTTTGCTGATCCCCTGTCGTCGACGACTTCCTGTCCTGGTCGACGAGCTGGGCGCCTTGTCGACCGCCGGCGATGCCACTGGCCGGCGCCACAGGCGACGCCTCAAGGCTCCCCTCATAGCCGGCGGCCGAGACAGGCGTCGACGCAGGCCGATCTGCGATGGGGGAGGGAGGAGCAAGAACAGGGGGAGGTGGAAAAACCTCCACAACATCCTCATCAGCAGGCTCGTCGACTTCGGCGAGTAGTGGAACCGTCGCCGTCGAGGTGTCTGTCGGCGGGTGTGCCTGCGTCCGCCCCGACGCCGGCCCATTCGCCTTCCACACCTCCAGCGACGGCGTCTCGTAGAAGATCACCTCGATCAACGTGACCACCTTGTGGTCAGTCAGGTCGAGCACCTCCCAGCCCTTGCTCTCCGGCGACACACCCAGGTGAAGCCCCCAGCTTCCCACATCGCTGCTGCTCGGGAATCATGAATTGCACCATGCAGCCCCACACCCGCGCCAACGTGAGGTCGGGCTTCTTCCCGGTCAGCAGCTGGTACGGCGTCATCCCCGGCGGCGTCGTCGACCGCTCCAAGCAGTTGCGCACCCAGACCGCTTGTCGTAGAGCGAGATGCCACCAGTGGTGCTGCACGCCCATGTGCAGCATCATCGTCCGCACGGACTCGACGACCGTGCGCATCTCCCGCTCAACCATGCCGTTCTGCTGCGGAGTATAGGGGCACGTCAGGTCGTGGACGATGCCCTTCCCGTCGACGAAGTTGGTGAAATCCTTTCCCAGGAACTCCCCTCCCCGGTCAGAGTGGAGCGACAGGACCGACTTATTCGTCTGCCGTTCCACCAGCACCAGCCACTTCTGGAACTCTCGCAGCAAGTCGCTCTGCTTAGCGACCGGCATTGCCCATACGAACCGAGTATGGCGATCCTTCAGCAGCAGGAAGTACAAGCTGCCATCCTTGGCAGCCATCCGAAATGGCCCGCACAAGTCAATGTGCACGACAGCCAGTGCCTCCTCGGTGTCCGAGCCCTTGTTGGGGAAGGTGTGCCGCGCCAGCTTTCCTCCGACGCACGAGACACACGGCGGGTCTGCTCTGGTCGACGGCGTGATGTCGAGCCCAATAGCAACTTCATGCTTCGCCGAGCTCTTGATCGTGTCGACACCGACGTGCGCGAGCCTTGCATGCAACCGGTCAGGGGTCGACTTCGTCGCCGAGACGATCGTCCGCGGAGCTACTACCTCGGTCGACGGCAATTGCGTCGAGCAGGGGCGAAGGTTGGTGCAGAGGACTCGTCCAGTGTAGCGTGCTCGATCGAGCACCTCCCCGGTCGCGGCGACGAGCTGCATCTCTTCACCGTCGCCCTGCAGCTGCAATCCGCTCTCCTTCAGTTGGCCAGCTGACAGCAGGTTCGCCTGGACGCACGAAACTTAAAGCACCTCGGGGATGAGGACCTGCTTCCCGGCCTCCCCTTGTAGAGTGATGGTTCCACGACCCTCGACAGGCTGCAATGCCCCATTGAATCCGCGCACGTGCTTCACACCGTCGCTCGGCGCCATGTCGGCGAAGACCGCCTTTGTCCCCATCAGGTGGTTGGAGCACCTGCTGTCGAGCCGCACCGCCATCGGGTTGGCATGCACAGCTGCCGCCACCGCCTTGAAGTCCTCCCCAGCTTACGGTGCCAGCGAGACCGTCGGCTCCACCACGCCGACCATTGAGCACGACGCCTCCCCGTCGCCTCGGCCCTTGCCGACATCCTTCGTCGACGACGTCTTCTTCGACGTCTGCTTCTCCTTGCGCGGCTTTGCACCTCGACGGGGGCGACGGCTGGTCGACCGGCCACGGCCTCCCTTGGTGTCGTCCTCGTCGATGTCATCGCGGTCGGGGCAATCGTAGGAAAGGTGGTCGGGATCGTGGCAGATCCAGCACTCCCGCCGTCGACCACCACCTCCACGGCCCTTGTCCCGCGTCGACCTCTTCTCGACCGCCCACCTCCGCTACCACCTAAGCTCGGCTTCCCGCGCTGCCCTTGCTGCTGATTCAGCTTCGTCGTGGCAGCGTAGTTTGCCTGCGGAAGGAGCTCCATGGGATGTTCGGCCTCCTGCATCGCCTCACCTTGAAGGATGTAGCTGGTGATGGAGTCCTCGTCGAGGGACTCACGCGTGCCGGGCACCATCATCATCCTCTTCATGAGGTTGTAGCTGCGCGGCAAGCCCTTGACGATGTGGGTGATGTAGGACACTGTCGAGTATTCGGCGCCCGCCATCCTCATCTGAGCCAGGATCCGTCTAGCACGGTTGCAGTAGTCCATCGCCGACTCCTGCTCGCCCATCCGAATGTGTGTCATCTTCTCCTCCAGCTGTCTGATGTACAGGTCATCCCTGACCTGGTACGTCGACAGGATGAAGTGCCATGCCTGGTGACCAGCATCTAGTCGCTCTCGACAGCTCCTGAGTGCTAGCTGCACTACTGGCGAGCAGCACCTCGAGATGACCATGAAGGTGAGCAAGTGAGCAGCACGAAACTCCCCGCGCAGCTCGACATCGTCCACGGGCGGAATTGGCACAGTGCCGTCGGCGAAGCCCTTCAGCCCGGCGACCTCCAGCTGAGGTTCTATCGACTCCCTCCAGGTGATGAGGTCCCGTCGACCTTGCAGCGGTGCGACGGTGATCCAGTCTGGCGAGAACCTGAAGTAGCCATACGTCGGTGCAATCCCGCCCGCCGTCACATGCGTCGTCGCCGAGAGCCCTCCACCGCTTCGTAGAGGAGAGCGACGTCGACCATCGACGTCGGCACGCGAGCTGCCTGCAGCCGCAGTCGACCGCTGCACTCGCGCCTGAATCCCGTCGACGCCACCGTCGACCTTGATCACCCCTCTCTGCTTCGTGCCTTCGCTGCCGCTGACTCGTGCACCGCCGTCGACCTCGTCGTCGACGCCACCTTCGTTTCGTACCGGTCGAGGAGATACAGGACGGGAAGGGTGTTCTGTCGTCCACTGCGCCCGGATGCCCAACTCAGCGATCGCCCAGGGGATTGACCCGTACTCGCCATCCTCATGGCGTTTCCTCGCATCAGCCAAACGTGCCTCCAAGGTGTCCGCTACGCCCACATTAGCTACAAAATCAACCATGGCAACTAACGCTGCTGCCGGCCTACGAACAACTTAGTAGGTGCAAAAGTCGGCTCGTATCTGAAGATCGCGTGTTCGATCCACGCTGACCGCACCATGTGGAGATTCACTCTACAACTGTAGTGAGCTAGACTACGGGGGTTGGCACGAACTACTAGGAGTGATCGTAGCTTTGCTTAGTTCCTTAGTGTTTGCACATACATGGGGGAAATCGGCAAGGGTTTCACTAGGCAAAGTTGGAATTACAGAATGATTGAACAAGCAACGACAGAATTGACTAGATCAGGCACCTAGCAACCCTACAGCTAGCCTGGTCGACCGCCAGCACAGCTTGGTCGACCGCATGCCAGCGTTGCGTAGAGGAGCCGCGCCAGCACTGCGGAAAGGCGACCTGCCAACAGAGCAGGTCGACGGCGTGCCAACGTTGCAGCAGAGCGGCTGTCCAGCGTTGCCCCGTAGAACACAGCCGTGCGCACGCTCACAGGTGCGCGCAGACGATTAGCCCGACTTGCATTGCTGTGCATCTGTCGGCTGTTGTCTGCGCCTGACGAGCCACATCGACTTCGGGATACCAGCCCGAAGTCGCCTTCGCCATCGCGACCTCGACGACGTTCGCGTGCCTTCGCAGAACTCGTCGAACAGGTTACCCGGTCGACCTGGTCGACCACCAAGTGCTCCGGTCGACCACCAGTGCCTCTGGTCGACCACTGGGTCCCTCTGGTCGACCACCAGGTCCCTCTGGTCGACCAGAGCTCCCGTCGAGCTACCCCCTGGTCGACGGACCCCTTCCGTCAACCAGAACTGGCAGATGATGTCGCCGAGCTCCCCTCGTCGACCGCTGCTCAGTTGTCAGGTCGACGGACTGCTCCGTTGACCTCCTGGTCGAACTGCCCCTCCTGGTCGACGGCCCACCCGTCGCCCAAACCAGTCACTTGCAGCTGTCGAGCTCCCTGGTCGACAGCAACACCATGTCAGAATGTGTTTGCTGTCTAGCCTGCAGTAGGGTACTCTGTAGTGAGTACAACCCAATTTAGGGTTTGCTATTTGTATCCCAACTCTTGCTAGTGCAACCCTCTTCTTCCATTTCTCTTTCATGTACCCTAAAACCTAGCTATGGCTCCTAAGTTCTAGCTAAGATTCTGACATGCTATCAGAGCGAGTACGCTCTTGGCCTGTGGGCCCACCTGCTTCCGCTGCTATCCTGTCTGTAGCGCGCCCCGTGGCGCGCGACGTTTTTTCTTCCCGCCACGCGCTCGGGGCGCATGGCGGTGTTCTGCTCGTCGCGCCGCCCTGCTGGTCGCGTTCTGCTCTGCCCTGCCCGTGGCGCCGCCCTGCTAGCCGCGCACCGCCCTGCCCTGAACATCGCGGCGCCCTGGGGGCCTGACACGCGCCCCCCCCCCTCCCGCCGCCCGTCGTGGCGCCTCGGAGGCCCGCGCGTCAGCCCCTCCCGTCGCCCCGTCGCGGCGCCATGGGGGCTCGCGCGCGGCCCCTCTTCCCGTCGCCCGTCGTGGCGCCCCGGGGGCCCGCCCGTCAGCCCCCCGCGCGTCGCCCACGTCGCCCCGTCGCGGCGCCTGGGGGCCCGCGCGCGGCCCCTCCCTTCGCCCGTCGTGGCGCCCGGGGGGCCCGCGCGTCAGCCCCTCCCGTCGCCCCGTCGCGGCGCCCTGGGGGCCCGCGCGCGGTCCCCTCCCGTCGCCCGTCGAGGCGCCCTCGGGGGCCCGCGCGGCCCCCCCTCCCGTCGCCCGTCGAGGCGCCCTCGGGGGCCCGCGCGCCCCCCCCTCCCGTCGCCCGTCGTGGCGCCCTCGGGGGCCCGCGCGCGCCCTTCCCCCTGTCGCCCGTCGAGGCGCGCCCTCGGGGGCCCGCGCGTCTCCCCCTCCCGTCGCCCGTCGAGGCGCTCTCGGGGGCCCGCGCCGCCCCCTCCCGTCGCCCGTCGCGGCGCCCTGGGGGCCCGCACGCCGCCCCAACTGCTGCCCGCATTTCTTCCCCACGCCGCCTGCGTTTGGGGTGTGGGGGTGGCGGGTATGGGGGTGGCGGGTATGTGAGCCGTCCTCAGCTCCTCCTCCTCCTCCGTCTCCCACTGCTGCAGCTGCCGCTGAGGGGGGTGGGTGTGTGGGAGCCGAGGGAGTGGCGTTAGGGGGGTGACGTGGGAGTGGAGCTAGGGGTGCAGCAAGGGGTGTGTGAAAGGGGGGTGGGACAGTTGGGGGAGGTTGAGCGGAGGCTGCCGTCTTGTAGTCCGCAGCACCTGATGTCGGGGCTCTGCCGCTGGTAGCCCAGAGAGCCTGCTGCGTCAGTCGCCCGTGGGTCCGTTGCTCCTGACGCTCAGAGTTAGCCGCAGAGCCAGTTACTCCTGTAGTCCGGGGCCCTTGCTCCGGTAGCCGCCCTGTGCGCCGCTCCTGTTGCCCGTGTGTCTGCAGCTTCAGCCGTCGCCTCCTATCTCCTCTCCTCTCACAGTCCAGCCTCCTCCTCTTCACTTGCCCTTTGTGAATGCCTCTAGCTTTGCTTGTACTGGTGAACCTGCTCTATGACTGCTTGCTGTGCTGATTACACCCCACTTTGACTATGGGGGTGTGTCAGAATGTATTTGCTGTCTAGCCTGCAGTGGGGTACTTTGTATTGAGTACAACCCAATTTAGGGTTTGCTATTTGTATCCCAACTCTTGCTAGTGCAACCCTCTTCTTCCATTTCTCTTTCATGTACCCTAAAACCTAGCTATGGCTCCTAAGTTCTAGCTAGGATTATGACACACCACAGCGGTCACCTGCAGCTCGACCAAGCCTGTCGAGCAGCTCTCCCACTGTGAACGGTCGGCTGCTACTCCCGTACATCCGACCAAGTCGTCGGCGTTGCCCAAGCGAGGGCGAGGCCAACACTCCACTCCCGTTAACAGATTCAGCCAATGAAAAAATTCCTTAGCCAAAAAATTGAACACCATGTGTGTCGTGAAAAAACAATAACTAAGTACTGCGGCTCCCAGAGACAGATGTGGAGCTGTGTGGGGATGGGGGTGTTTTGGCAATCCCAACTCTGCTGTTAAATAAACAAAGTGCTGATACTCGCAGAGACTGTAGAGCGTGCCCTGCGAGTCACAGCACTGGTCCTCGGAAAAATCACCCTGCCATAGATCAAGTTAGGCTAAAAATACCCTGCCACTACCCTGATTTGGAAGAGTGCCCTAAAACGAAAAGAGAGCGCTCCAGCCTAGTGCCCAGTCAATTCCTTGGCTGGTCCCACCATCGGGGAGCTTGCATGACTTTTTGTCATCAACAGGTGAAGTCAAGCTAAACCAAGCTGACGTGGCTTCGCTTGACAATTTCGACTGGACTCGGAAAAGTGTGGTGCCTTGATTCCCCACCATCTTGCTTTCTTGATTCGAATTCAGGGCGGGTCCAATTCGTGACAGCTCAGGTCCTATTTGTCACGGTAACCATATTTTATTGGGTTGTCCACGTCAAATGACGCGTTTGAAATGTACACAGAGGCGCATGCCGCATCCCGTTTGCGGATCGCGTTATTTTCGAAGGAAATGTAGTTTGTCGCCTATTCTGTAACAGCAAAATTCGCAAGAGTAGTCAAGAATCAAAGTTGTCGTTTAGGATCTGGTTACCCACTACGAAGCTTACCGAGATCTCGCAAAATACTGTAATGTGTTGCGGAGATTGGTTTTGTTTGGGCAGGACGGCATATCCGTGTGGTGCCCCGAGAATTATGAACGCATGGGTCGAACCTTACTGTGTCCGAACAGTTGCGATTTCAGAACGGAAAACTCTGAGCCGCCCTCATACACATCTCACAAAGGCCAACCCTTCTTGCTGGCAGTCGTTCACATCTCTAGTAGAAGTACTGCCATCCTTAGACAGGTAACTCAACATTCTTTCAGACCTTCAAATCAACATGGAAAGACGCGTCAGCAAAAATCTTCGTGGCACTTCCAGTGGCGGCAAAAATGCCGCGGGAGCGGCATCATCGTGGTTACCAGTTTTGTTCGCCGCGGTACTTCTGGGAGCGCCTCAGACTGAAGCACCAGTTCCGTGACCAGGGCGCACCGCACGGCCCCTTGACACAACCCCACGGATGTCACAAGAAATG
>CANJKZ010001042.1:0-85225 GCA_947471745.1 Closterium sp. Naga37s-1
GGTTCCGATGGTCCCTGGACCTAGCGGGAGAGCTGCCGCTAAGCAGGAGCGGTAACCAGTACATAGGCTCTCATGGTTGAAGCATGTGAGCAATGTGGTGTGGCTGGTTAGGTGAGAGCCATCCCTACTAGCAAGAGCGCGAGGCACATTGCAGCGGCTTTCAAGGCGCAGGTAGTGTGTCGATTTGGAGCGTGCGGGAGGTGCTCACAGATCAGGGCACGAGTTCCAGGGGAGTTCAGGAAGTTGCTGGAGGAGTCTGGCATCACGCACCGACGTACCTCCCGCTACCACCCGCAAAGCGACGGCCTGACTGAGCGCATAGTGCAGACCATTAAGCGAGGGCTGCGGGCTACGGGGAACAGAGAAAGAGGGATTGGATGATGAGTTGGATTGGATAGCAGCAGGGTACAGATTCGGGAAGCAGGCAGCGCTGAGGGATCATTCCCCTTACAGCTTACTCTATGGACGCGAGCCAATTCTGCCAGTGGGGGCACCGCGGGTTTTGACAGACACAGTGACAGCGGGCACGATCAAGAACTGGGTAGCCTTGTCCGACGTGAGAGCACGCTACATGCGCTTCATGATGCCGGCCGCACTGGAGAATCTGCACACCGCACAGCTGCGAGATGCCAGGAGATACGAACAGAGGCAACGCAAGGGAGAGGGGAGAGTGGCTCGGGGCGTCTGTGAAGGGCAGGAAGTTTATCTGAGGAGAGCGAAGCAGGACACTCTGGATGTGGGCTTGGGGACAGTGCGCTGGAAAGTCAAGGAGGTGCGCCCTTCTGGGGTGCTGGTCCTGGAAAATGAAAAAGGGGCACTGTTGAGGGAACATCAGACGAACACAGCTGTGATTAGAGGGACTGGCCTCAGCGTACTGGTCCTGTGACCCGCGCTCAAGCTGCTCGAGCACGGGCACAGGAGGGGGCAGAGAGTGGCTGAGGCAACAGAAGGAACTGAGAAGAAGAAGAGAACCAGAAGGAAGGCAAATGACTGGCAGAGCTGTTTCTCCGACAAAGCCGAGGGGCTGGGAGACGTAGAGGTACTCGTCAAAGCCCAGGAAGAGTGCCCCGCGGGTTGGGATGGGATAGTTGCCAACGGGAGGTGAAGAGTGAGCGGTAGGCACAGTCGTTCACCACTAGCACCTGGTTGAAGGGCGGGGAGAGGAAGTGGGGAGGTGGGCAGAGAAGAGGAGGGTGGGTGGTCGGTCTGTCATCTATGAATGTATTTCAGAGATCAGAGAGAGGTGAAGAGGCCCGAAAGGCCACGTGTAGAGAGGGTGTTTTTGAGAGGGACTATAATGAGACGTCTCAAAAACACCCTCTCTACACGAGGTGAAGAGGGACCGACCCGAAAGGCGCAAATCCAATTCCCCCTCTCACCTGCCTATTCCCTCTCATCTGCCCACCCCCTCTTGCCTGCCCCCACTCCCTCTCACCTGCCCGAACCACGTCTCGAATTCGTCCACTTCAGTCACATCCGTTACAGTCATCTGCCCCTCCTTTATAAAGGGACCCAGCGTCCGCATTATAGGCTCGCCCATGCCGCCCGCATTGTACATGTGGAACAGGTCCACCCCGTGGCCCTGCTGGTGGTATACCACCCACTCGAGCACTCTGAGGGAGTTGAACTGGCCGTAGATTGGCGAGGAGCAATAGGTGATGTTGCTGGCGTAGGGGGCTGACGGCTGGGGGCGTGGGGATGGGCATGCAGAAAAGGGACGGAAGAGATAGAGCAGAGGTCTATTATGTGGCCCTGCTGGTGGTATACCACCCACTCGAGGAGTCTGAGGGAGTGGAACTGGTTGTAGGTGGGCGAAGAACAGTAGGTGATGTTGCTGGCGTAGGGGGCTGGGTGGGAGCAGGGCAAAAAGAGGGGAGAGAGAGCAGGTCTACACAGTGGCCGTGGCCCTGCTGGTGGTATACCACCCACTCGAGTACTCTCAGGGTGAACTGGCCGTAGATGGGTGAGGAGTAGTAGGTGATGTTGCTGGGGTAGGGAGCTGGGGGCTGGGAGCAGGACAGACAGAGGGAAGGAACAGTGGAGAAGGAGGGAGAGGAGCGGGTCTATCCAGTGGCGGTGCTGCGCTGGTGGTATACCACCCACTCGAGGACTCTGAGGGAGTTGAACTGGCCATAGATGGGCGAGGAGTAGGTGTGATGTTGCTGTGGTAGGGGGCTGACGGCTGGGGTCGGCTTGGGGGAGAAAGGGAGAGGAGGGTGGAAGGGAGAGGGTGTGGAGGGAGAAAGGGTCTATGCTGTGGCTGCGTTGGTAGATGGGGAATGGGAGAGGGAGAGGAGGGAGGAAGCACGCAGGAATGGAATAGAACGGACTGGACCAACATCCCTCGTTATAGGAGGAGCACAATAGAAGCACCTGCACCGCAACCCTACACACCCTCGAGTGGCAATGGCAACTTCTCATTGGCCGGTTCGCCGAGCACCAAGATCTCCTCTCGTTCGGATCACAACCGTCAGATGGCCCCCGCGCACCGCGCTCGCCGCCCGTCCCCTTTCCTTCCCGTGCTGGGCTGGTGGGGCTGCTGAGCTGGCAGAACAGCATTGCCACCTCATACGGCTTGCTGTGCGATTCGCCGGGGTATTCTATCGAGACTTCGCCGAGGATAGGGGAGGAGGATGACGTGGCAGGATACCAGCTGGAAACGAAGAAGCCAATATGGAGGACGGATCAGAGGAGGGAGAGCAAGTGAAGGTTGGAGCAGAGCAGCAGAGTTAGAGCAAGGGGAACACACCGAACAACATTGGCACCACTTATGAGGCGACTCAAGAGCAGCACAATAGACACCAAGGGGAACAGCACAGCATATCTACCTCATACAGCCCACTGCGTAAATCGCCCCAAGTGGAGACAACTCACCGGCACACCCGAGCATCGAGGTTGCGGGTGCAGAGGGCAGAGGAGAGAGGCCATCACCACAAAGAGACTTGCAGAGAGGCGGTATGCGCTGAAAATACACAAAGCCCTGGCAGGCGCGCATGGGAAAGGAGTGGAGGTGAGGGAGGGAGGGAGAATGCAAGGGGAAGGGAAAAGATTCCGGTGGTTGGAAGCAAGGAATACCACTCAGACAACAACCACCAGCAGGGAGGCCCAATTTGCTGGTGGTTGGAATAAGAAGTGATAACTCAGACAGGATGACGGCTATGCTGGTTGAGAGGCCATACGTACAAGAAACGCAACTCATCCAAAATCGAGAGCCCAGCTTGCATCTGCATGCACTCACCTGCATGACGAATCCTCCTCGTTTGAACGTGCAATTTGTAGCGTTGGAGAGGTGGAGCGAAGAGATATCTGACTGACATCCCCTTTGCTTTGCCCTCTTCTCCTCATCCTCGCCCCAGGTGTCCTTGCTTGTAAGGCGACTTAGAACACTCACCTGCATGGCCAACCCTCGCTTGAACGTGCGATCTGTGGCATTGGAGAGGCTCAGCGCAGCAAATTTTCCCTGCCCTCTGCTTTCCATCCCCTTCCCTCTTCCCCTTTCCCCTTCCCGCTCCCCTTCCCCCTCCTCCCAGCCCCATCCCCAGCCCACACATACTCGCCTGCATGCCAACCCTCGCTTGAGCGTGCGATCTGTAGCATTGGAGAGGCGCAGCGCAGGCGTCTTTCCCTGGCCCCTGCTTTTCAACCTCCCCCAGCCCAGCTGTCCCCCTTCCCTCCTTCCCCCTTTCCTGGCCCCATCCCCGGCCTCAACACACTCACCTGCATGCCGAACCCTCGCTTGAAAGAGCGGTCCTGTAGCATTGGAGAGGCGCAGCGCAGATGTCCCCCCCTGTCCCGTCCCAAGCGCGCCACCCCTTCCTCCCCCATGCGCTTTCCCCTCCGCGCCCTTCCCCGCCGCTGCTGCTGCGCAGATCCACGTCGCGGCGTCGTCATATCCAGAGTCCCGAAAACCGGGGGACGGTGCTGGTTGGGGGAAGGGGAGAGAGAGGGGGAGGGGGGGATTTGGGGGGAAGGGGGGATTTGGGGAGGCGGGGATGGGAACAGGGGGGTTCAGTGGAGGATGAGCGTGATCGGTAGAAGCAAGTCAGGGGCTGTGGGGGTGGGAGATTAAAAAGGAAATCGACTCAGAAGAGAAACACGGGTCGTGGGGGAGAGATGCGTTGGACAGGAAATTGGGGAAAACGAGGACTCTCGAGGGCTCGGGAGGATGTGAAGAGGTATGGAGGACAGGGGCGTGTAACGGTAACGAGTCCCGGCCAGTAGGTAACGCGTACCCATAGAGAGTGACGAGGGTGAAGCAGTTGGTACACAGCAGCGCGAAAACGAGGAACTTGTTGCGATTGTAACCAGCTGTCGCGTGCGCTTGCGACAGCACCTGCGTCAGCTTCATAACTGCAATGGCTGCGTACGCGTTAGTAACTGAAGCGTGTTTCATGAGGAGCGGTCGAGCATGGTCGGTAACGGTCGCCTGTCGTCAGTTATTCGCCGCATTCGTCATACATACGCCACAAGATTGACACATCCTTCGCGCTTCTCTCGCTTCGATGCGGTAGCGGTCGCACTCTATGGACCAAGGCTGTCCCAGGTCCTGCAGGTGTACAACTGCTCGTAGTCGCTAGTCGTCGTTACTTGTCGCTGATCGTCTCTACTTTTCGATAATGATCGCTTGTTGTCACTGCTTGTCGCTCTTGATCCCTGGTACTCACTAGTAGGAGTCCAGCAGTCGACAGAACGGATTTTTTAGAGATGGAGGGACAAGTACGAGTGGAGCAGTCAATATCGCGTCTGCAGGAAAGACATCGTGTTTTGGTTGTCAAAAGCAGAATGATTTCAAATGACGATTCCGTAGCCGTTTTGAGTGGTTTAGACGGTTTTCAAACCCAAAACTTGTTTCTTGCGAAGAAATCGTGTGCTATTGATTGCCATTGCCAGCCTGCAGGCAGACACAACTCTCGTCAGCAACATCAAGGCTGGATCTATCTCTTCAGGCCCACCCGCACTAACACCACCGCTGGGTATAATCAAGGCAAGGCAGCGGATTTGCAGCAGCTACGGCTGTCAAGTCAATAATCGTCAGGCTGGTGTGGCCTTTCGTTCGCGTTTGGTCACATTTACGTAGGAGCCTCGTGGTGCTAATAACGTAACCTTTTCCAAGTTTCGTCCGCACTCGATAGTCAGCATTGCCCGCTAAGTCCGCGATTCTAGCCTTCGTCGTTTCTACTACAATGCGAAATCATTGACGCTTGATCCCTTCTTATTTTCCCGTCAAAACCCTGCTAAGTAGTAGCCGGACTGGTTGTCTTCTAATCTCTCGACAGATTCAGACCTAGTGGGATTTCATTCCCATCCAAACTGGTCACAATGGCAATAGTCTCCGCGCCTCGGCTGGTAGCGTGCTTGCTGATCCTAGCCGTCGGATTCAGCCACGTGGCGGGCATCCGGTTCGAGGTGACGGCGTATAGCAAGTGTCCTCGGCGAGGAGGTTCAGGAGGGGGACTCTTGTTGTCGCGACGTACCAAGTGGTGCCGAGCGGCGAGAGTAGCCCTCTCACCAAGATCACCGCTAAGGTAGGCGAAATACCATATTCATCGTGAATGGGAGATGTGATAACAACAAGGTTTGATTCAGGAGGGGACCCTCGTCGTCGCGACGAACCAAGTGGTGCCGAGCGGCGAGAGCAGCGCTCACATCAAGATCACTGCCAAGGTAGGCAAGAACTCACTCCCTTACAGAAGAATTGAAGGTCCGAGAGGAGATAGTATCGTCGTTGCGTGGGGAGAGCAGCGATCACACCAAGAATCACTGGCAAGGTAGGTCAAGCGACTGCTAGAATATCATAGATAATGCAATATGCAATATAAAAGAGGTTCAGTCCCATAGGGTACTGGTTTGGCAGACCTGTACCATCAAGGCGTGTTAACCGGAAAGAGCAGCGATCACACTAAATGCCTCAACCACTTGCATTGCATATATGTTACAGCTGATTGTGCTGCTGGGACCGAAAATTCTCATGTCTGTCTATTATGAGGTCATCTCCTTACATGTGAACTAAATAACGAGGATGAGGTCAGCTTGGATGGCTTTTTTTCCCACAGGAGGTATGGATCGTTGTTTTGTCCAAGAGGTGATGTTGCTGTACAACGAATCAGGACAAATCAACATACAAGTCGTTGTTTGTCCTTGTTTCATGGTATTGGCCCAACTCACACATTCAGAAACCATACTACATACTACAAGTCATTGATGTATCATCCTGTACGTTTGTCTTGGATTGCGTGGCATGTTCCTGCATGGCACGGTATGGCACGGTATGGTACGGCATGTTCCGGCATGGGATGGCTGACATCCCGCTCATCCCGTCACCTCATGTCGTTTGAGGCACCCCAAAGATAACTGCATTTGAGGCGCCTAGCAAACTGTCAGCCTCTATTGTGCTGACACCCTGCACGTCACATCACTGCAGGTGACATCTCCGTTTGGCCGGCAGCTGCACTGGCAGAGCGACGTGGAGGAGGGGGCACTTCTTATAATGCACCTCAAATTCGTCTCTGTTCTTGCTGACATACCATGATACCACACATAAAATCCCATCGCCGCACAATCACCGCTCTGCAGGTGACATCCCCATTTGGGCGGCAGCTGCACTGGCAGAGCGACATGGAGGAGGGGCACTTCTTATGAGGCCCCTAATAAATGGCGGTACAAATAAATAACCTCCTGTTCTCTCTGCACATACCGCACTTCACATCACATCACCGCACACGACCGCACATCGCATCACATCACCGTTTGGGCGGCAGGTGACGTCCCCGTTTGGGCGGCAGCTGCACTGGCAGAGCGATGTGGAGGAGGGACACTTCTTATAATGCAGCTCAAATTCGTCTCTGTTCTTGCTGACATACCGCACATAACATCCCATCACCGCACATCACCGCTCTGCAGGTGACGTCCCCGTTTGGGCGGCAGCTGCACTGGCAGAGCGACGTGGAGGAGGGGCACTTTGGATTCATGGCCAAAGAATCAGGGCAGTTCATGGCATGCTTCTGGATGCCGCATGGCACTCCGGGCAAGGATTCACTCATGGTATGTATGTATGTATGTGTATGTGTATGTGTGTGAGAGTGGTTTGTGTGAGATTGAGTGAATGTAAGGCGGCAGAACAGTGTGACGTGGAGGAGGGGCACTTTGGATTCACGGCCAAGGAGTCGGGGCGATTCATGGCGTGCTTCTGGATGCCGCATGGCACGCCGGGCAAGGACTCCCTCATGGTATGTACACTCGAGTGTGATGTGATTGTCTCTATGTGCGTGAATATGACACGGCTCTTGGCTGTGATTGTAACATTGAGGAGTTGGGGCAGTTCATGGCTTGCTTCTGGATGCCGCATGGCACGCCGGGCAAGGATTCTCTTATGGTATGTAAGGAAGTGTGTGGTTGGTTGCCATGGTTAGCTCAAGTGCAGCTCATGAATCATGGCGTGCTTCTGAATGCCCCATGGCACTCCTGAGCTCTCGCTCACGGTACGAATGTCTTTGTGTGTGAGTATAAGAGAGAGGTTAGTGCCTGTCACAGTAAGACCAAGGAGTCGGAGCAGGGCAGTTCGTGGTATGCTGCATGCCACTCCTGGGGTGCATTTCCTCGTGGTATGCAGCATATTGACCTGTAAAAACTATGCTGAGGGGAGAGTGATGTGATTAAGCAGCATATTGACCTGTAAAAACTATGCTGAGGGGAGAGTGATGTGATTAAGCAGCATATTGACCTGTAAAAACTATGCTGAGGGGAGAGTGATGTGATTAAGCAGCATATTGACCTGTAAAAACTATGCTGAGGGGAGAGTGATGTGATTAAGCAGCATATTGACCTGTAACCAGCATGCGTGCATGCGTGTGGTCAGCTAGACCTAAACTGTTGTGAATATCCGAACGCAACTGACCGTTAACTTGCAAAGCTTCATGCATGTGTGTCTGTGGGCAGGTGGATCTAGAGTGGCTGTCAGGCGTGGCTGCTAAGGACAGGCCGAGCAGAGCCCAGCAAAGAGAGAGAAGAGTCATGTGATTAAGCAGCATATTCACTTGCAACCATCATGCATGTGCGCGCGTGTGGGCAGGTGGATCTAGAGTGGCTGTCAGGCGTGGCTGCTAAGGACAGGCCGAGCAGAGCCCAGCAAAGAGAGAGAAGAGTCATGTGATTAAGCAGCATATTCACTTGTAACCATCATGCATGTGCGCGCGTGTGGGCAGGTGGACCTGGAGTGGCGGTCAGGCGTGGCTGCTAAAGACTGGGAGAGCATAGCGAAGAAGGAGAAGATCGATGTGAGCGAGCAGGGGCACTATACGGATCACGGGTTTTGGTTGATTGACCTAATTCACCCATCATGTCTCGATGAGGCAGTGAGCTGTCCATTTCTTTAGGCGGAGCACATTCAGGTCAAGGGATCAGGGGCATCAGAATAGTCTCAGGTCCATGTGCATACTGGCATGGCATGGCCCCACTCCCATACACTCTCATAGCTCCAGGACGATTCATGTGGCCATGCGATCATAACTTCATACCTCCCTCACATCATGCCGCGGGTTCATGCATGCACATACTCCCAGGTTCAAGCATGCACATGGGCATACTGGCATGGCCACACTGTCATTGCTCAACTCATATGGCCATGCGATCTTGGTCATGCGATGATGGCCTCATGCCCCCCTCACATCATCGTTTGGCATGGAATGTACGATGGCATTGGATGGTACACATAAAATGGCATGGCATGGATGAACTATGACATCACATGGTTTGCATGGCTTGGTATGCCATGACATGACATTATTCGGCATGGCACGGCATGGTTTGGTGCGGCATGGCATGGCATGGCATTGTATGGCATGACACGGCGCAACAGGGCATGGGGTTGGAGCTGCGGAAGTTGGATGAGACAGTGCGGGCCATCCGAGATGAAATGACCTACTTCCGGGGGAGGTGAGACTCTGGGGGGGTGGATTGCGTTTGAGCGGGGGGAATGCCGCGGGCGCAACAGGGAATGGGACTGGAGCTAAGGTCCATTTGAGATGAAATGACCTGCTTCAGGGGCAGGTGAGACACGGGGAAGGTGGAATGTGGGTAGGTGATATGCTGGGCAGGTAAGATGCTGGGCAGGTGTGATGCTGAGCAGGTGTGATGCTGGACAGGTGGAATTCTGGGCAGGTGGAATTCTGCGCAGGTGGAATTCTGGGCAGGTGGATTTCTGGGCAGGTGGAATGTTGGGTAGGTGAAAGGCTTGCAGGTGAGACGCGGGGGAAGTGGAATGCTGCAGAGGTGAGGTGCTGGGGAGGTGCAATTATGGCAAGGCGGGATGTTGGAAAGGATAGGTATGGTGAGGAGTGGGTGTAACTTTCGCCCACATGGGGAAAATAGGTGACAACGTGTTTGGAAGTCTACCCATGGATCAACAATCCCACTTTCATTCCTCCAGCTCTAAAACCTAGCACTTGTTCCCACGGTTTCTTGTACAGGATGATAGATAGCATAGAGCAAGAGAAACACGATGTGCAGGTTCTTTTCAACATACAAGATTTTTTGTTATGCGTGGCCTAAATCTCACTCATCAATGTCTCAGCCTTTTCTCATCCTCCTCTCTTTCCCCAACACTCTTATTTTCCTATGATTCTCTTTCTAGTCTTACGCTTTTCTATCATCCCCTCCTTACCATCCATCGTCGCTGCTCTACCTTCTCCCATCTTTTCTTTTCATTTTTCAAGGGAGTCGGAGATTCGAGACTCTAATGAGCTGACCAACGAGCGGGTGGCCTTCATTAGTATCACATCGCTGCTAATCTGTGTGGCTCTAGCATCCATCCAGCTATGGTTCTTGCTCTCCTACTTCCATCGGAAGAAGCTGCTGTAAAGAGGGTTATTTGTACTGTTCATTTGCTCGCAATAGTACGGTACGCGAGTATGGTAGGTTGTATTCTGTGTTGAAACGGCTCGGTCAGTAGGTAGGAAATCGTTAAGGCTTCTTATGAATGTAGTATCGGCAGTTTGTCTCTGTCTCTATCCCAAGTAATCTTTTCATCATCCTTGAATGTAGTTGTAGAGAAAATGATTGTAAACGTCACATGGTTGTGTCAATGTATTTCTCGCCAACTGAGTGCTATATCGAGTTGTCTGTTCCGAAACGAAAGCCACGCCGGTCCATTCGATGGTTTCTTCTTGGCAACACACACGGTGCTCCCCATTTTCATGGCGGACGCACTTATCCTGTCGCAGCTAATGTCGCGCTAATCCAAGCCTGCTGTTGCGCTTCCGCTGAGCTGACGCGCCGAGCCTTATTCGTGCAGACATTGTGAACCCCTAACCATAGTCCACTACGGCAATAAATATCCCTACAAGTTCCGGCGGCGATCAGCGCGTTTTAGATGGCCTCGATAAGCTCGATGGCGATATCGCGGAGCGCCGTCCGATGGTCTGTCTCGCCGCGGCTAGCTCCATCGCGATCGAGTCTTGTGCCGTTCGCAGAACCGTTATTAGCAGGTCTCTCTACAAGTCACTGGCGTGGAGCTTCTCATTTCTTGGCGATTCCATCGGCACCAGCTCGTTCGTATCTGCTGTACGGCATAACGCGGTATGATACTATGGGGTATGACTCTATGATACAACATAACACTTTTCGGTACACTTTACAATATGAGCAATGCTGTACTGGTAACCGAGATACGGCCGGGTATGGCTTACGAGGAGTGTGGTTTGAATTGGCGTGGTTTAATGCAAGTAGATAGGAGGAGTAGATAAAGATTGCACGAAGACGCCTACACTGTCGGATTGACTCCATTGTGTTGGGCCAGCCCTCACCAATCTATAATCATTTGAGGCGCCTCAAAAGTCCATAATCGTTGAGGCGCCTCAAATGACGCCATTGTGTTGGGCCATTTCCCGTCACCAATTCATAATCTCTCCCCACCATACTGAACCCTCCCTCCCAGAGTTCATGTTCTCGCATCCCGTTGCTTCTCTTCGTTTGTCATGCAGCCCAGTGCACTCCTACACACGCCTTTACAACCCTACGCACCCCTGAACGCCCTGTGAACCCCTCTGCACCTCAGTGTACCCCTGTTCCAGCCTGTGCACGCCTCACATTGCACCCCCTTCGCCTCTGGATCTCCCGTTGTTCCTTGATTTCTCTTCAGGGGTGGGACAGCTCGCTCACTCTCACCAGCCAGAGAAAAACTTCCTATGCACCGTTCTGCACCCTTGTGATTCCCTGTGCATCTCAACGCACCCCAGTGATTGCCTGAGAACACCACTCATTCCTCCTCCATCCCTTTGTTCCTTGATTCCATTGCAGGGGTGGGGCAGCTCGCTGAACCCCACCGGCCAGAGAAGCATGCGTATCCTCCCCAAAACAGAGGCTGCTGGATGGACTCGGAAAGGAGGCAAGTCGGCAGGGGGCAGTGGCAGCAAGGCAGCCAACCCAAAGGCAAGTCGTGGAAAGAACGGCACGAGAAGTTTGTGAAACCGTTTATTCTCGACGTGTACATTTCCAAGCGTTACGTGAGCGCGAAAGTGATGCATAGGGTTACCAGCAGGGTTGTTTCGGTTGCGACTACAAGTGCGAAGGATTTGAGGATGTCTCTTCCGTCTTTAGTGGATGAGAACGCTTGTCAGGTGATTGGGAGGCTGATTGCGGAGAGATCGAAGGATGTAGATGTGTTTGCAGTGGTGTTTAGATTGAAGAAAGGACAGAAGTATGAAGGAAAGCTGGCTACTGTTGTTGATACAATGGTGGATGAAGGAGGCATCATGCTACTGTAGTCATTTACTATTACGAATTATTTTCTTGTGGTGATGCACTTGGATTGGACGTGCAACTAGGTGGGTAATGCTTGAGGAGAGTGTGGCAAAGCAGTACGGTATGATGATGGTTGGTTGTGTGTGTTAGGGTGAGAAGCAAAAAAGCTAGGTAGGGTAGGGCTGAAGGTTAGGACCTAGAGCACAGAAACTGGTGCAAGATTACAAGAAAAGCATGTGTTGGTGAAATGGGTTTTACTGTTCAATATTTTTTCTTCTAGTAGCCACATTATACAACACTACTTGAGTCTCGTCATAGGCTATGTAACTGTAGATGTATCAATCACGACGATACAGAGGAATTAGCGATCTGATGTAACAACGTAAAGTGTGTGCGGTGACGCTTCGCCAGACATCTGAGCCTTCGCGACCGGTTTGCGATACGGGATGTGGTCCCGAACTAAGTTCGCTGAGCATGCACTGTATCGAAATACGTTTGGTTCAAGTGGGTTCCATTGCGATTCGAAACGTTCAAGTACGGTACGTGGCGAAATTGCCATTTCAATGCCTGTGCATGTACTCCAGCAGCAGCAGCAGCAGCCTGGGATGTTCTGCCCGCAAGTACAGTCGATGCTCAGCCTATCACAAAACATTTGTTTCCCACAATCAGAAATTTAGTCACTCGCGAACGTTTTGCCCGTGAGTGACTAAATTGACCATTGTGCCGATTTCGGGGTACAGTCACCACGTTGAGGAAGAAAAACATCTACAGCTCATAAACAACAACGGTTGCCCGTCATTTGAAAAGTTTACCTGGTTACGAAATTAAAACCCTTAAATCAATTCACAATGCAATTTCATATTACAGTCACATCTTCGCCCGTGGCGACAAGGGCGAATGTGGCGAATGCCTGAAACACGTTTCACGCACATGCCGCCCGCCTACCTGGTTTTCTTGAAATGAGCACCGACTGTACCCCCAGTGACAGAGCGCAGGTACCCCGCTTGCAGCAGTGTTCACTGAATTCCAAATTCCTTTTTTTTCTGCCTCTCCGCTCATTCACCCTCCTCCGCTCATTCACCCTCCTTCGCTCATTCACACTCCTCCGCTCATTCACCCTCCTCCGCTCCTGCGCCATCGCCTTATCTTAGTAACCTGAAACAGCGGAGATTCGAAGAATTTTTTCTTCACTGAGGAAAGCATTTCCCGTTCCCGTTCCCATGGCGCGTGTCGTTCCTCAAGCCGCTCTTCGCGCCGCGTCGCACGCCCGCTTGCTTGTAGCGTTCGTGTCGCTCCTCGCTCTGCTCCCCGCGGCTCGCATCGGGTGCCACGCGTGGGGCCACGTCGGCCACGCGTTCACCTGCGCCATCGCACAGGTAAGCTGTGTTAAGTAGTAGCTTAGCTAACTAAGTCTGGTCTTATAACTATCTGAGGCAGCACGAGGCTTTGTGGGGCCACGACGGCTACACGTTCACCTTCGTCAATTCGCAGGTGGGGTTTCTTATGTTTTCTCGTGCACCGTAAAGAGTTGAGAGAGCAAAAAAAAAAAAAAAAAAAAAAAAAAAAACCGAGACGTTAGAGAAAGTAAGGACGGGATGGTATCACGCGAATGCGTGGCCCAGGATGGTGTAACCGTACCTTGTTTTCCTCCGCCTGGTTCCTCACGCCTTGCTGCTTCGCCCATGGCCAGGGGCAGCCTCCCTGTCGTGTGCTCGTGGGTGGACCAAGCTTCGTTCTTCCACGTTCCTCGTGGGCTAATCCCCTTTTCTCCCTCGCTGATCCAGGCATTGTTAACGGACGAGGCAGCAGCAGCAGTGGCGGCGCTGCTCCCACCGGTCGCTAAGGGCAGCCTCCCTGCCGTGTGCTCGTGGGCTGATGTGATTGGGCACACCAAGGGGTGGGCGTGGTCCGCGCCTCTGCACTACATTGATACCCCTGACTTCGCATGCTCGTACGATGAACGCCGTGAGTTGGTTAGTCATGTTTTTTCCCTCCTGTTGCTCTCTCTTTCTCTCTAGTAAAACGTTGGCCCCTCCCTGAGTTTGCTCTCCCTTTCTCTCCCTGCTGTTCTCGTGAGTGGGCTGACACCAAAGGGTGTGCCTGGTCATTGCCTCTTCACTTCATAATGAACCCAACGTTCCACCTCCTCTCGCATCACCTATCTCTCCGTCCCTCTCACTCCCTCTACGCTCCCTGCCCTCCAGGCGATTGCGCCTTCGCCCATCACCCCGGTGTGTGCGTGGCCAACGCAATCATCAACTACACCTCCCAGCTCCTCACCTACTCACCCCATTCCTCTGCCCAATCTGCAACTCCACTCAAGCCTGCCGGTCTCCTTAAATCCCCTCACCGGCGTAGTCTTCTTCTCAGAGGGGTGAATGAGGCAGACGCTGCTGTGCTTGGGGGGGCTGGGGAGGAGGGAGAAGGGAAAGAGGGAGTACCGGAGGTGGGCCAAGGGGAAGAGGAGTTGGTGCGGGTGGTAAGGGGAGTGGTGCGAGATGGGGCAAGAAAAGCTGCTCATGCTTCAATCATTGCTGCTGCGGTTCCTGCCAGGCAGAAAGAAGCTGTGGGTGTGGCTTCTGAGTTGGCTCAAAAGTCTCCTGCTAGGCAGGAAGAAGCAGTGGATGTGGGGTCCATTAAACGCTACAACCTCACACAGGCGCTCATGTTCCTCGCGCACTTTGCGGGGGACATTCACCAGGTGAGGATGGGGAGATTGAACGTATAAGCAACGGCAAGGGAGCACAGAAGCAAAGGAGCAAGGAGCAAAGGGTGAGGCGTCCATCAGAGGCTATAACCTCACGGAGGCGCTCATGTTACTGCCGCACTTTGCGGGGGAAATTCATCAGGTGAGGTTCGTGGTGGGGCGCACATGTGCAACCAAGCAACGCGCAACAGGGGCAAGGTCTGTGAGGCACCACAACCTCACACTGGCGCTCATGTTCCTGGTGCACTTTGCGGGGGATATTCATCAGGTGAGGTTCGTGGTGGGGCGCACATGTGCCGCAAAGAGCCAAGGCGCCAAGGAGCCCGAGGCTGTGAAGCAAGTTACGCAGGGTGCCGCGTGTGGGGTCTGTCAGTCGAGGCCACTTTGCAGGGGCGCTCCTAGCGCACTTTGCAGGCGACATTCATCAGGTGAGGTTAGAAGTTTTGAAACGTCTCAAATCTACCATTTTAACCAGGTGCGGTGGTCAGGTTCGGTTAACCAGGTGCGGTGGTCAGGTTCGGTTAACCAGGTGCGGCTGGTCAGGTGCGCCTGGTCAGGTGCGGCTGGTCAGGTGCGCCTGGTCAGGTGCGCCTGGTCGGGTGCGCCTGGTCAGGTGTGGTTATTCAGGTGCGGTTAGTCAGGTGTGTTCTTGAGGCCATGTTAAGCCTGCCTCTCCTGCCAATTTCTCTCCTGCCTGTTTCCATGCATGATGCCTCCACTCATCCACCCATATCCCCCTGCTGCTGACGCTGCACGTTTAAGAATTGTCAACAGTTACTTGGACGCTGCACGTGAGGTTCACCTAAGGTCAAAACAGGGCGGTGACAGGGCGGTTCTTATCTGCTCAATTCAATAAAGGACCATTCGCGGTTATTTGGTGCCTCCATTCCTCTTCTGCTTCCATTCCTCTTCTGCCTCCATCCATGCCTCCATTCATCTCCCCCCAATGCCTCCGTTTCAGCTGCTGTATGTGTGCTTTGCATGATATCTGGGTGGCAACAGGGTGCATGTGACACGATCCTCTAATTTTCCCTTCCCCCATGCCTTCAACCATCTGTCCCATGCCCCCCTGGTGCAGCCTCTGCACGTAGGCTTCACATCAGACCTGGCCGGTAACAGGGTGCATGTGACATGGTCCCCCAATTTTCTCCCTCTCCCTCTTCCTTCCCATGCCTTCACCCATCTTCCCATATCCCCTGGTGCAGCCTCTGCACGTGGGATTCACATCTGATCTGGGCGGCAACAGGGTGCATGTGACATGGTTCAAGAGGAAGACCAACCTGCATGCGGTATGTCTGTCTGCCATACCATGCCATGCCATGCCATCTGGTACCATGCCATGCCATGCCATGCCATGCCATCTGGTACCATCCCATGCCATGCCATGCCATGCCATGCCATATGCCAGTATGTCCACTATCCTATACCATACATGCGGTGTGCTTCCCTGCTGTGCCATGGCATGGCATACCATGCTATTTCATTCTCAAGCCACCGCCATCCATCATCCTCATTCCCACCGCCATCCATTCCCCTTGCAGCAGCATCTGCACCACCATGCTCCACCACATCTCCTAACATTCTCCTTTCTTTCCTCGCACCCCCTTCCACCCATCTCCACTCCTCTTCAAACATCTCGCATCCCTCCAGGTGTGGGACATATACATCATAGCCTTGGCCATCCACCTGCGCTGAACCAGCCTGCTGCTGCATCACACCGTTCATCATGCCTTCAGGGTCCTTCACCATCCCCACCCCTCTCCACCCTTCTCCACCGCTCTCCACGCCAGGTGTGGGACGACTTCATCGTAGCCTCAGCCATCCACCTGCACTACAATGGCACCAGCACCGCCATGCTGCATCACATCTCCCACCAACCCACATGCCCTGGTCCCTTCATCCTCCCACCCGTCCCAACCCCTCTCCACGCCTCCCAAACTCCCTCACATCCCTCCAGGTGTGGGACAGCTTTATCATAGATTCGGCCATCCACCTGCGCTACAACGGCAGCAGCACCGCCATGCTGCATCACATCGCCCACCAACTCGCCTCAGACTGGCGCCCCCTCATCCCTGCCTGGGCCTCCTGCCCTGGAGACGTTCTTTCTCGTGCTGCTGCTGCTGCTGCTGCTGCTAGTGCTTCTGGTGTTTCTGATGATGCTCAAATCTCATCGCATCTTTCTCCTGCTGAAGCTGCTGCCTGCCCAGCTGTGTAAGTGCCTCTGCTCTCCACATTCTCGCCTCTGACTATCGCCCCCCTCGTTCCACCCTTCCAGCTGCCCAGCGGTGTATCTCGTCGCACCTATTTGCACCTCCTTGCATCTCCTTGCATCACCTCGCACAATCAGATATGCGATGGAGAGCGCAAAGGATGCTGCAAGTGGGCCTATCGCAACGCGACACCTGGAGCCGTGCTTGGAGGTGCGTTTTTGTGCATGCAAAAAGTTGTACCTAAGAAACTTTCACTTCGCCACAAGCAGCTCAATCATTTTGATTCACTTCCCGGACGCTTTAAAAAGGTGCAAAGGAAGCATACAAATCTTGGGTTTCATAATTTCCTCACGCCATGCCTCCCAAAGTGGTCAATTTTTCAGTACGTTTGGTGTTTCAAATTAATGATAATGTTTTCACAACAATCCTCCAATATCCTTCTCCACCCACCATTGTCTCCTTCGTTCTTCCTTGCCCATCCCATCTTGTCACCCAACCCCACCGCACCGCACCGTTGGCTTCTTCATCAAACTCTACAGATGAGTATTTCAAGTCTCGCCTGCCCGTTGTGGAGATGCGCATTGCCATGGGTGGGGTGCGCCTTGCCCGTATTCTCAACCGCATATTTTCTCCTCTTAGGGCTGTACAGTAAAAAACTAGTGATTGCAGCATATTTAGATATCTGTAAACAGTTAATCGTCTGTGTAGGTAACAAATTTTAAGAAGGATTTGTGCTACAAAGTATATGAGATGTGGTAATAAGTGGTGCATGAATAAGTGCTTCTTGCGATCAAGCGTGTTCCATTGGGATTCAGAAAGATTGAATCCGGTTCTTGCCGAAACGAAATTGCGATTCATTCCCAACTGCAATTCAGCCCAGGCACATCGCAGCGATGACATGCACAGCAGTGAATTTGGGATCCCTTCTCTTTTCTTTCGTTCACACTCCTTCAGGACGCGTCGTCACCTCACCTCGCCTGCTTCGAGTTTCCACGATGCGAAACCAATCGTCCACCGCACTGAAATCTAGCATATTGCATCCAAACATTCTCAACCGATCGATCCTGCGCAGGATCGATCGCCAAATGAGCCAGAGGCGACGCGTCCTCACTCCTCCCCTCTTTTCCTCCGCCATCGTTTCTCTCTCGTCTCTCGCTCATCTCTCTCTCTCTCTCTCTCTCTCTCTCTCTCTCTCTCTCTCTCTCTCTCGTTCTCTCTCTCTCTCTCTCTCTCTCTCTCTCTCTCTCTCTCTCTCTCTCTCTCTCTCTCTCTCTCTCTCTCTCTCTCTCTCTCTCTCTCTCTCTCTCTCTCTCTCTCTCTCTCTCTCTCTCTCTCTCTCTCTCTCTCTCTCTCTCTCTCTCTCTCTCTCTCTCTCTCTCTCTCTCTCTCTCTCTCTCTCTCTCTCTCTCTCTCTCTCTCTCTCTCTCTCTCTCTCTCTCTCTCTCTCTCTCTCTCTCTCTCTCTCTCTCTCTCTCTCTCTCTCTCTCTCTCTCTCTCTCTCTCTCTCTCTCTCTCTCTCTCTCTCTCTCTCTCTCTCTCTCTCTCTCTCTCTCTCTCTCTCTCTCTCTCTCTCTCTCTCTCTCTCTCTCTCTCTCTCTCTCTCTCTCTCTCTCTCTCTCTCTCTCTCTCTCTCTCTCTCTCTCTCTCTCTCTCTCTCTCTCTCTCTCTCTCTCTCTCTCTCTCTCTCTCTCTCTCTCTCTCTCTCTCTCTCTCTCTCTCTCTCTCTCTTATTACGCTTGTAACGAAGATGCGAGCATTTATCGGCCAGAGTGCGACGCCTTCTCAAAAGCATCTCCTAGCGTTTCCGTTCCCCCATGGCGCCGGGTTGCGTCCTCCAAGCCGCTCGTCGCGGCCCGTCGCACCCCCGCTTGCTTCTAACGTTCGTGTCGCTCCTCGCTCTGCTCCCCGCGGCTCGCTTCGGGTGCCACGCGTGGGGTCACGTCGGCCACGCGTTCACGTGCGCCATCGCCCAGGTAAGGTTCCGTCCGTATGATGTACCTTAGGCAGCTTAGGTGCTTTGGGGAACATCCTGAGATGGCAAGAGGTGACGACGGCCACGCTTTCGCGGCGCCGCTGCCCCCCATCGCTAAGGCCAGCCCCCCTGCTGTGTGCTCGTGGGCACATCAGGCCTCAGCCTTCCTATATTCTCGCCTCCTACCCCCCTCCCTCCCTCACTATCCAGGCCTTGCTAACCGATGAGGCAGCAGCAGCAGTGGCGGCGCTGCTGCCCCCCATCGCCCAGGGAAGCCTTCCTGCCGTGTGCTCGTGGGCTGACGACATTTTGCACGGCGAGCGGTGGGAATGGTCCATGCCTCTGCACTTCGCTGGTACCCCTGACTTCGCCTGCACATACAATGAACGCCGTGAGTTTTTCTGCCTGGGTATGATGTGGTAGAGTGCGGTATGGTATGGTATCGCCATTCGGCAAGGGTCGACCTGGTCCTCGCCTCTGCTCTTCGTTGGTACTCCTGACTTCGCATGCTCGTACGATGAACGCCGTGAGTTGGCCCGACTGGGTATGATGTGGTACAGTATTGTACGGTACGGTACCCCAAGCAAGCGAGTCGCTACACCAAGGGATGGGCTTGGTTCTCGGCTCTCTGTGTTATTGATATGAATGACTTCGCCTGCTCAAATCATGGACGGCGTGAGTTGGGTGACTGGGGATAATACACCCTAAGGTCTCATGCCCCTCTTTTACAGTGCCATATCCTCCTCTCTTTTCGCTCCCTCCTTTCCCCACCCTCCTGCCGTTAGGCGATTGCACCTTTGCCCGTCACCCCAGTGTGTGCGTCGCTAATGCAATCCAACTACACATCCCAGCGCTTCACCTACCTACTCGTCCATCCGCCTCTCTCCTCCCTCGCCGCCCTTCTCCCTCCCTCCCGTACAGGCGATCGTGCCTTCGTCCATCACCCTGGTGTGTGCGTTGCAAGCGCTACCAAACCCTACCATCAACAACACCTTGCACTGCTTCACCTGCTCTCCCCATTTCACTCCCTCCCTCCCCCTCCTTCTCCCCTTTCCCCCCCCTCCTCCCTCCCCTCCAGGTGATTGCATCTTCGCCCATCACCCTGGTCTGTGCGTTACCAACGCATTCACCAACTACTCCTCGCAGCTCCTCACCTACTCACCCCATCACCCATCCGCCCAGCCCGAATCCCCTTTCCGGCGTACCTTCCTTTCGTCCTCCCCCGGACCCCCTACTCCCCTCAAGCCTGATGTTTTCCCCACCTCCCCTCACCGGCGGAGTCTTCTCCTCAGGGGGGTGGATGAGACAGATGCTGGGGTGCTGGGGAGGGGTGAGGAGGAGGGAGACGGTAAAGAGGTAGAAGCGGAGGAGGTAGAAGGGGAAGAGGTAGAAGAGGAAGAGGGAAGCGGGGAGGTGGGAGAAGGGGAAGACGTAGAAGAGGAAGAGGGAAGTGGGGAGGTGGGAGAAGGGGAAGAGGTAGAAGAGGAAGAGGGAAGTGGGGAGGTGGGAGAAGGGGAAGAGGTAGAAGAGGAAGAGGGAAGTGGGGAGGTGGGAGAAGGGGAAGAGGAGCTGGTGCAGGTGGTAAAGGGAGTGGTTGGAGACGGTGCTTGGAGTGCTGCTCATGCCTCAACCTTTGCAGCTCCTGTTGGTGCTAGTGGTGGTGGTGCTGCTGCTGCTGCTGCTGCTGCTGGTGCTGCTAGTGGTGGTGGTGCTGCTGCTGCTGCTTCCAGTGGTCGTGCTAGTGAGCAACAAGCAGCACTGGATGCGGGGTCCATAAGACACTACAACCTGACAGAGGCACTCATGTTCCTCGCGCATTTTGCAGGGGATATCCACCAGGTGAGGGCGATAGCAGTGCACACATGTGCAAAGGGCAAAGAGCGACAGGTGTGGGGTCTGTTAGGAGATGGGGGGTCTATCAGAGGCTACAACCTCACAAAGGTGCTGCTGATGCTGGCGCACTTTGCAGGGGATATCTACCAGGTGAGGTGGGTGGGGTGCACACATACGCAACTAAGCAAAGAGCATCAGGAGCAGACAATTCTACCCGTTACAACCTGACAGAGGCGCTCATGTTCCTGGCGCACTTTGCAGGGGATATTCATCAGGTGAGGATGGTGGAGCGCGTGCACATATATGCAAAGGGCCAAGGACGACAGGTGTGGGGTCTGTTAGTAAAAGCTACAGCCTGACAGAGGCGCTCATGTTCCTTGCGCACTTTGCAGGGGATATTCATCAGGTGAGGATGGTGGAGCGCGTGCACATATATGCAAAGGGCCAAGGACGACAGGTGTGGGGTCTGTTAGTAAAAGCTACAGCCTGACAGAGGCGCTCATGTTCGTTGCGCACTTTGCAGGGGATATTCATCAGGTGAGGATGGTGGAGCGCGTGCACATATATGCAAAGGGCCAAGGACGACAGGTGTGGGGTCTGTTAGTAAAAGCTACAGCCTGACAGAGGCGCTCATGTTCCTTGCGCACTTTGCAGGAGATACCCACCAGGTGAGGTGGGAGGCAAGGAAGGGTGCATGTTTAACCGCATAGCCCCTAGTTCAGCCTCTGCACGTGGGATGCACCTCAGTTATGGGCGGCAATAGGGGTGCAAGTTTGACCCCTCCGTCGCTCCATTTCTCTCCCCCCCCACCACCTCTACCCCCCCTTTCCGGGCAAAAGTCCTCGTTCAGCCTCTGCACGTGGGGTTGACATTGGCAAATGGGCGTACGCTGGTCCGTCCCCCATTTCCACTCCTCATGCAATGAGAGAGTTTTTGAGACGTCTCAAAATCATTCCATCCTCTGTGTCTCCATGCGTCGCTCCCCAATGCCTCAGCCTGCGCATGGGATTCACACCAGCTCTGGGCGGCATCAGGGTGCGAGTCTGAGTCACCCAATCCCCCCCTCTCCCCTCATTCCCATGCATCCATCTGTCTGCCCCATATCTTCCTGCTTCAGCCTCTGCACGTGAGATTCACACCAACTCTGGGCGGCAACAGGTTGCGCCTGTCTAAATCCCCCAGTCCCCCCGCCCTCATGTCTCCATTTGTCTGCCCCATTTCCCCTAGGTTTAGCCGCTGCACGTGGGATTCCCATTCCCATGCCTCGATCCAATTGTCTCATGTCCCCTTCCTGTAACAAGAGTATTTTTGAGACGTCTCAAAAATTCCCATTTCCCCCCCCTTCCATGCCCCCATCCGATTGCCTCATATCCCCTTCCTTCAGCCACTCCACGTGGAATTCATATCAGACCTGGGCAGTACGTGACATGCCCCCCAATCCTCTCCCTTTCCCTCCCCCACCTCCATGCCTCCACCCATCTGTCCCACATCCCGCTGCTGCAGCCGCTGCACGTGGGATTCACATCTGATCTGGGCGGCAAAAAGGGTGGACGTGACATGAGACTCCAATTTCTCTCCCTCATGCCTCTATCCGTCTTCCTCATATTCCCTGGTGCAGCCTCTGCATGTGGGATTCACATTTGATTTCGGTGGCAACTGGGTGAATGTGCCATGGGCTCTCAGTTTTCCACCCTCTCACCCCCCCACCCCCAATGCCTCCATTCCCCCTGGTGCAGCCTCTGCACGTGGGATTCACATCTGATTTCGGTGGCAACTGGGTGCATGTGACATGGTTCAAGCAGAAGACAAACCTGCATGCAGTATGTCTGTCTTTTCCCTTCTCTTCCAAATGCCCACCCTGCTATGGCATGACTGTTGACACTCGAGACTCTTCTAAAGGTATCAGGGTGCCCGTGACATGGTTCAAGAGGAAAACGAACCTGCAGCTGGTATGTCTGCCCTGCCCTGCCATGCCATGCCATGCCATGCCATGCCATGCATGCGATATGCCCGCCCTGACCTGATGCAATATGCCATGCCATGCCATGCCATGCCATGCTATTCATGGAAATAACCAGGATGACATCCGTAATGTGGCAGCTTGTTGGTGTTTTTATGGCATCTGTTTTTTTTTTCCTGCACCCCTCTCCACACCATTTCACCACCCTGCACTCCCTGAGGACCCTTCCATGTATGGAACGACTACATGATAGCCATGGCCATGGAGAGAGGTGGAGAAGGGGTTTATTGGTCGACGAGGTGCAGCATGGTGGTACGTCTGCGCTACAACGGCAGGGTGCTGCATCTCGTCGATCATTGATTTAACCCCTCTTCACCGCTCTCCACTCCAGGTGTGGGACGACCACATCATAGCCACACCACGGCCATCCACCTGCGCTACAACGGCAGCCACACCGCCATGCTGCATCACATCGCCCACCAACCCTCATGCCCTGATCCCTTCACCCTCCCACCCCTCCCAACCCCTCTCCACGCCTCCCAAACTCCTGCACATCCCTCCAGATGTGGGACAGTGACATCATCGCCTCAGCCATCCACTGGCGGCCCCATGCTGCACGGCCATGCTGCATCACTTCGCCCACCAACTCGCCTAAGACTGGCGCCCCTCATTCTTGAGGAAGCCGTTTCCATCCCTCTCCACCCTTCTCCACCGCTCTGCATCAGGTGTGGGATAGCTTTATCATAGCCTCAGCCATCCACCGGCACTACAACGGCAGCAGCACCGCCATGCTGCATCACATCGCCCACCAACTCGCCTCACACTGGCGCCCCCTCATCCCTGCCTGGGCCTCCTGCCCTGGAGACGTTCTTTCTCGTGCTGCTGCTGCTGCTGCTGTTGCTGCTAGTGCTTCTGGTGTTTCTGATGGCTCATTTCTGGCTCATGAGGCAATGAAATCTAGCATATTGCATTCCTCATGAGCCAGAAATGAGCCAGAGGCGACGCGTCCTCACTCCTCCCCTCTTTTCCTCCGCCATCGTTTCGCTCTCTCTTATTACGCTTGTAACGAAGATGCGAGCATTTATCGCCCAGCGTGCGACGCCTTCTCAAAAGCATCTCCCAGCGTTTCCGTTCCCCCATGGCGGGTTGCGTCCTCCAAGCCGCTCGTCGCGGCCCGTCGCACCCCCGCTTGCTTGTAGCGTTCGTGTCGGTCCTCGCTGTGCTCTCCGCGGCTCGCATCGGGCGCCACGCGTGGGGTCACGTCGGCCACGCGTTCACCTGCGCCATCGCGCAGGTGGGGTTCCGTCCGTACGATGTACCTTAGGCAGCTTAGGTGCTTTGGGGAACATCCTGAGATGGCAAGAGGTCACGACGGCCACGCTTTCACGGCGCTGCTGCCCCCCATCGCTAAGGCCAGCATCCCTGCGGTGCGCTCGTGGGCACATCAGGCCTCAGCCTTCCTATATTCTCGCCTCCTACCCCCCTCCCTCCCTCCCTATCCAGGCAGCAGCAGCAGTGGCGGCGCTGCTCCCCCCCACAGCCAGGGGCAGCCTCCCTGCGGTGTGCGTGCCTTATGGGCTGATCATCCCTCATCTTTCCCATCTGTGGCTCGCTCATCCTCGAACCCCAATTGCCCATCCAGGCTCTTCTGACCAACGAGGCAGCAGCAGCAGTGAAGGCGCTGCTTCCCCCCGTCGCTGAGGGCAGCCTCCCTGCCGTGTGCTCGTGGGCGGACGACATTTTGCACAGCAAGGGCTGGGAATGGTCCATGCCTCTGCACTTCGCTGGTACCCCTGACTTCGCCTGCTCCTATGATGAACGCCGTGAGTTGGTAACTGGGTGTATGCTCCCTGAAGGTGCTCCCTCTTCCTGCCTGTCTGCCGTGTGCTCGTATGGTCAACGCCTCTGCACTTCATTGACCCTGACTTCGCCTGCTCGTATGACGAACGCCGTGAGTTAATCTGACTGGGTACGGCACGGTATGGTACGGTTCGGTACGGTAGGTAAGGTATGGTGACACCCCAGCCAACGTGCCCCTTGGAGAACTCTCTCTCAATGCCTGCTGTGTGCTCGCCGTTTTAACGTTCTTTGAGGTGCCTATAAATATTAAATTATATATATATACATATATATATATATATATATGGCGCCTAAAAAATCGATTGCTTGTGGACTTCAAGGTTCTTTAAATGAAGGGTGAGTGTCGAAGCCCACGAGCGCACAGCAGGGATACCAGGGAATAGGCCTTTCCAGGGAAGTGGTCTGCTGCTTCACAGTCAACTTCTGAGTCGCCTAGAAAGTCTGCTCCTCTGCTGCTCCGTGCTCCTGCTCTTCAAGTGCATTAGAATTGCGCGTCTCAGTGCCTCTCCTACTCTTCCATCCCACCTACTCTTTCATCCCCATCTCGTCCCCTTCACTCTCCTCCTCCCCCTACAGGAGATTGCACCTTTGCCCATCACCCTGGTGTGTGTGTTGCAAACGCTATCGTCAACTACACATCCCAGCTCCTCACTTACTCTCCCCATTCCTCCGCACAGCCCCATTCCTCTCGCCAGCGTTCCATCCCTCCATCCTCCCTCCAACCCGCCACTCCCTTCAAGCCTGTCACTTTCCCCACCTCCCCTCACCGGCGCAGCCTTCTCAGGGGGGTAGGTGAGGCAGAATCTGGGGTGCTGGGAATGGGTGAGGAGGACGGAGAAGCGGAGGAGGGAGAAGGGGAAGAGGGAGAAGGGGAAGAGAGAGAAGGGGAAGTGGGAGAAGGGGAAGAGGAGATGGTGCGGGTGGTAAGGGGAGTGGTACGGAATAGTGCGAGGAGTGCTGCTCATGCCTCGCTTGTTGCTGCAGCTGCGGCGGCTGCTGCTGCTTCTGGTGCTGGTGCTGCTGGTGGTGGTGCTGCTGCTGCTAGTGAGCAGCGAGCAGCACTGTGCGCGGGGTCCATCAAACATTACAACCTGACAGAGGCGCTCATGTTGGGGACATTCACCAGGTGAGGATGGTCGTTATTAGACGTCTCAAAGCTCAGATGTTAGCTTGGCTCAGATGCCATGGTCGCCCAATTCCCCTTCTTTTTCATGCCTCCATCCGTTTGCCTCATGTCACGTGGCTGAAGCAGGGTGCATGTGACGTGGTCTCCCAATCCTCTCCCTCTCCCTCCCCCCCCTCCATGCCTCCACCCATCTGTCCCACGTGCCCCTGCTTCAGCCGCTGCACGTGGGATTCACATCTGACCTGGGTGGCAATAAAGGGTGCACGTGACATGGCCCTCTAATTTCTCTGTTTTGAGTCGACTCAAAACACATCCCCCTGCTTCAGCCGCTGCACGTGGTCCTCTAATTTCTCTCCCCCATGCCTTTATCCGTCTGCTTCATATTCCCTGGTGCAGCCGCTGCACTTGGGATTCACATCTGATTTCGGAGGCAACAGCGTGCATGTGACATGGTTCAAGCAGAAGACCCACCTGCATGCGGTATGTATAACATGCCCTGGCATGGCATTCCCTGCCATGTCGTATGTTCGCCATGCCCTCCCATGCATGTGGTATGTCCGCCCTGCCTTACCATGCCATTCCCGGCCATGAGTTCTATCTGCCCTGCCATGGCATGACTGTCGAGGCTCCTCTAAAGGCAGCAGGGTGCATGTTGTTGACCGTTATTTGGGATGAAGAGGCTCTTAACACACCTTTAATCAACACTAGGTAGTCCCCACGGGGTCACCTCCAAGGGTCCTTGGGTGCCTGGTAGAACCAGCCCCTATCCAAGGGTCCATGTTTGAAGAGGGATTTCCCTAATTATGAAAATTATCGTGCGTACAAGAGCTTTCCCAAACTTCGTTGCGCAGCATTCGACGACGGATTGGCTCGTGTGCAGAAAAGCTCTTCACGTCAATACGTTGATAGAGCAACTTAACTCGTCGAAGAGATTCAGAAAATATTTCCACTAGAAAGGATTGAGCACAATCAAGCACAAGCACACGTTTTATATTTCGCATAGCACACATGCATAGGGAAATAGCAAAGTAGTTGTAAAACTGAATTTCGGACATTCGCCATGCTGTACTTGAAAACGGTTGCTCAACTCCTTGCGAATTTGACTTGATTCTCCTCTTGAAAATACCTGTCTTCAAATTCCACATATGACAATTACCTTGCTGACTCAGATGAGTGCACTCATGAGTTCCAATGTAGCTCCAATTTGGCACTCATGAATGCGAGCAAACAGTTGTAAAACGGTTTTTACCGTTGAGAAAACGGAATAACCGTTTTGTACCTGCGTCGAAATCATTCCGCAAAGCGGTGTGACTTTCGTGCGCAATTTCTTGTTCCGTGAGTCAACTCCGAAAAACAGTTTTTCAACTGTAAATTCCGAGCACCCTTCGGAATCCCGCAGCACCCCTCAGGCGCGCAATCATGCACGACCAGACAAACTGGTCGTGCTGTACTGCGCGTGGACAGGGCGATCATTCGCCCTGTCCTGTTGCGATCGTGGGCCCTGCCACGCTCGCAACAGTGCGCGAGCACACGCTCGGGCCCTCAGGGCCCACACGCGAAATCAGGACCACACGCGCGGTCAAGATTTTGCGTGCTTGACCAGCGCGAAAGTCAACAGCACCCCCTTTGACGAGTCAAAGTGTCGAGCCCCACAGAAACGCCCCATGGTACACCACCCGCTCGCATGGGACACGCATGAAACATGAAAAACAAATGGGACTTTCATGGGAAGCTCATTTGAGGCTCATTGGAGCTTCATGAGAGCTTTCATTTGAGCTTTCATTTGAGCTTCATTTGAGCGCGTCATGGGAGCCTCATTTGAGCGCTTCATGAGCGCTTCATGAGAGCTTCATTTGAGCGCATCATGTGAGCCTCATTTGAGCGCATCATGAGAACAGTGAACACGAAACTGAAAATGCACAAACACAAAGTGCAATTACAAATGAAAACGAAACACACAAAATGCAAGGACGAATGCGCACATAACACAAACAAAATGCGCACACACAAAATGCAAAATGAGATTACATTTCTCACGCCACAAATCACCTTCAAACAAAACTCCCCATTTTCTTTTACCGTCGGCGAATAGGCGGTAGGTTGCCGTGCAAACCATGTATTGCACTCAACACATGTGACATGGTTCAAGCAGAAGACCAACCTACATGCGGTATGTCTGACATTCCCTGGCATGCCATTCCCTGCCATGTCGTATCGTATGTTCGCCTGCCCTCCCATGCATGTGGTATGTTCGCCCTGCCTTATCATGCCATTCCCGGCCATCAGTTCTGTCCGCCGTGCCATGGCATGGCTGTCGAGGCTCCTCTAAAGGCAACATGGTGCATGTGACATGGTTCAAGAGGAAGACCAACCTGCATGCGGTATTTGCCATGCCATCCCATGCCATGGCATGCCATGCCATCCCATGCCATGCGAACAGCAGCTGCATTGCCATACTGCACCTCATCACCCGTGCCCTCTATGTCCTCTATGTCCTCTCCGCCCTCTCCACTCCTCTTCACACTTCTCCACCGTGCTCCACCGCTCTGCATCAGGTGTGGGATAGCTTTATCATAGCCTCGGCCATCCATCTGCGCTACAATGGCTGTCACACCGCCATGCTGCATCACATCACCCACCAACTCGCCTCTGACTGGCCTCTAATCCCTACTGAAGCCTTTTCCATCCCTCTCCACCCCTCTCCACCGCTCTCCACTCCAGGTGTGGGACGACTACATCAAGGCCTCAGCCATCGATCTGCACTACAATGGCAGTCACACCAACATGCTGCATCACATCGCCAACCAACCCTCATGCCCTGGTCCCTTCACCCTCCCACCCCTCCCAACCCCTCTCCATGCCTCCCAAACTCCCTCACATCCCTCCAGGTGTGGGACAACTACATCATAGCCACGGCCATCCACCGGCACTACAACGGCAACAGCACCGCCATGCTGCATCACATCGCCCACCAACTCGCCTCTGACTGGCGCCCTCTCATCCCTGCTTGGGCCTCCTGCCCTGGGGATAATCGTTCTTATCCTGGTGGTGCTGCTGCTGCTGATGCAGCATCGACCGTTCCTCCTGCTCAGGCTGCTGCCTGCCCAGCTGTGTAAGTGCCTCTGCTCACCACATATCGCCTCTGACTGGCGCCCTCACATTCCTACCTGGGCCTCCTGCCCTGGCGATGTCCCTTCTCCTGCACCTACTGATGCTGCTGGTGAGACTCCGGGTGCTGCTGCTGCTGAATCTCCATTGGTGCTCTCGCCTGCTCAAGCTGCTGCCTGCAAAGCTGTGTAAGTGCCTCTGCCCTCCACGCACTTGATTCTGACTGGCGCCCCCTCACTCCACCCATCTTTTGAGGCGCCTCAAAAGGCACACTCTGGCCCATCTGCGAATCTCATCGCATCTGCTCGCATCTCCTTGCATCGCCTCGCCCAATCAGATATGCCATGGAGAGCGCAAAGGATGCATGCAAGTGGGCCTATCGCAACGCGACACCTGGAGCCATGCTTGGAGGTCTGTCTTTGTGCATGCAAATTGTCTTCAGGAAGAAAAAAGCCATTGCTTGTCAGGCACGGACGTTGCTCATGTGTGAAATTCCACTCGTTATTTCCTAGGCTCGTTTAAGAGATGCAAAAAGCATACAGTTCTGACGTTTCCCCACTTCCGCACGCCATACCTACCAAAGTTGTTTTTTTTCCTCTCCATATGCCGTTCAAATCAACGGTGCTCTTCCTTTCGCAAAGACCCTTCTCTACCAACCATTTAAACCCGGCATTGCCTCCTATTTCCGCCCGCCCTCCTACCCATCCTTGTCCTCAATTTCACCGCACTGCACCATCCACTTCTTCATCAAACTCCAAAGATGAGTATTTCAAGTCTCGCCTGCCCGTTGTGGAGAGGCGCATTGCAATGGGTGGGGTGCGCCTTGGCCGTATTCTCAACCACATATTTGCTCCACTTAGGGCTGAACAGTAAAAATGCAGTGATGTAGGATTGTACAGTCCGATGAAAGGGTGTAACAATAAAATTGGGCGCACTTCCTTTGTAATTGTACTGCACTACAAACATCTGAGGAGGAGGTTACATAAACGGATCAAGGGTGCACCAACAACCTACAATGCTATAAGGTCCTTTGCAAGGATTTTAGGCATCCTGATATCCTGATGGCCGGTGGTGTTGTCTAAGGAGAGAAGCTTGGTACAGTAGCACGGAAGCTCTGGGCCTGGGGCTGAGGAATTAAACGGGAACCATCAGGCCCTACGATATCAAGAATTTTTCCCTGAAATTCCTGATTTCCAGGGGTTTTTTTTTTTTACCTACCCTGAATTTCCAGTGTTCAGCTTTTTGTGGGGCTGATTTTTCAGCCTTTACATGCCACATGACTCTGAAATTTCAGGAATTTTTTTTAGTGACACTGATGCCATTACGTTGTAACAAATATGACCCTGAAAGCGATTCCTACACGGTCCGAGTGTAGGTAGTTGGCCGGAAGTACAGGGAATATCAGATTCCCGCGGTGCCAGCAAGGCCTGGCGGTGACCACCGGACAAATTTGCCCACATTGATGGTTGCTTAGTTGGCGCGCCTGGTCCGATCATTGGCCACATTTGCAGCATTATGTGACTTGACCAATTACAAGGTTGCAGCACAGCGATGCTGGCAGGCTGCGATGCAAGGGATTCTGTCCCATGTGTTGCACCCACAGGCCAGTGGCCCGTTTTGTCTAGGTCGTGCTAGCAAGCGCTGATGCATCCGCG
The DNA here is from genome assembly GCA_947471745.1 of Closterium sp. Naga37s-1. Lineage (NCBI taxonomy): Eukaryota > Viridiplantae > Streptophyta > Zygnematophyceae > Desmidiales > Closteriaceae > Closterium > Closterium sp. Naga37s-1. Next base: position 30,168 of record CANJKZ010001042.1, read on the forward strand.
CCGCCCAGCCGTGCTACCTGCCATCCAGGCTCCCATCCCATTCTGCCTCATGCCTTCCTTCCATCCGCTTGGGGTTTCATTGCGTTGCTGCCTGGTGTACCAAGAGGCAGTCAGCCGTGTGTTTCCTCTTCCTGGCAAACCTCTATCCTTTTTCTCGTTAGGCAAGTTCGTAAGTCCCGTTAGATGCTGCTTAGTAGCGCTGCAATCAATGGCGGACCACCCGGACGCCATTGAACAAACTGGCGACCACGGCGATGATGCCCATCGTCGTTCGCCAGTTGATATTTCCGATGCAGTTACCGGCCTGGATCTGCTTTTCTCCAGCTTCGCGCAAGTCGATAACCATGGAAAGGCGCTTGTTGTTGCGCCGCCCGTCGATATTCCATTCGAACCCATAGATGAGCCTTTGTGTCCCTCCCCTACAGAGCCAGTGTTGGAGCAAGACAGCTCCAACCCTTCTGTTGAAGAAACTGCGGCGGTACCAGTGGCTAAGAAGAACGCCAGGTACACGCAGTCAACGCTGACGTGGGGCAAGAAGGGAGGTAACGCAGGAGCAACACCGACTTTGCCTGCCGACCAACGATCGACGCCCGCCACCGCAGGCACGCAGTTGTCACCATCAACTCCTGGGCCTTCTAAATCGTGGCAGCGGGGGAGCCTCAAAGACGCCCGCCTTGAAGACCTGATCACGATGTCTCTCCTCGAGTATGCGCCCAACTACGATGAGGTGGTGCAGATCTGGCGCAGCTACAAGAAGCGCCACCCACTTGGCAATGTGGCGGCACCTTCAGCAAGAGAGGGGGAGGGCAGTGGTGGCAAGGGAAAGGAGGCAGTTGAGGAGGAGTTGGAAGCACCGCGGGCTAAGGGAAGTGATGATGACGATGACAATTACAAGCAGGCCTCATCTGATGATGATTATTGAACTCGCCCATAGAAATGCTATGCTTCATGCTGTTAGAGACTAAGGACGGAGTCTATGAAGATTAGGAGCCGAAATATCTCAAAATCGTTGGGCCTAGTTTCTGGACAGAAAAGTCGAGTTCACAAGAACTGCCGTCGACAAAAAGTTCACGGTCAAAACTTCACCAAACTCAGATATGTTGTAGCCCTATTCCGTGGCTACAATTCCCAATTTGAATCGTATCAAGACGTGAAGTAAATCTCGACTTATCAATTTCGGCGCACAGGGGGGTATGCTGCCATGAGAACTTAACTCAATGATAAGAGTCTCACAATTTCACAATTACTACACAAGAGAGTTAGAGTAGCAATAAACCAGGTGGGATGGGATGAAGATGCCGAGAGGGAATGTCCCAAGAGAGTCCCCAACTAAGGAAACCCCATGCCACACAATTCCCCTCTCCATAGGCAACCCCACTTTCACTTTTGTCACTTTCCCAACCCATGCCATCCACCTTGCCCAACTTGGCCACACTTGCCAACCTGGTTTGGCTCCTCCCAACCACTTGGCAGCATCTACAGTGATGTTGACGAATTTCCCAACCCCCAAAAGTCTGTACCCCATATTGAGTCACTTCACAACTTCCCAAAGTCGTCGCATCACAAACAAATCTTTGAACGATCATAACTTCCTCGTTCTTGCTTCGATCGCGACGATTCTTGGTTCGTCGGAAAGCTCTTGAGCAGAGGAGCCACTTCAGATATCTGCTCAAGCCAAATAACATTCACACATATTCAGGAAATCCAAACCACATCAAACACAAATTCTTGCACACGCTCACACCATGCATGCAATGCACAAACATGTGATGGGAGGCAGACGGACGTGAATGCAAGTGATAGCATCACATAACACATGCCTTGCCTAGCTACCTAGCTAGCTAGCTAGACTATGGTTTAGATTAGAGAGTAGAAGGCTGAACCCTAGTGTTTTCTAACTATTATAGAGACTTTTAATAACACCAGGCTTTGTTTGTGGGGAATACTGATGCATCAGACTTTTTTTTTGGCAACACTGAACTTTCATTCTTTTTTTTTTTGGGACACTGTCGATCAGGGATGCTACACAGAGGGACCCTGATGCACTTACGTGCCTAAAAGTGAATATGAGGGCCTGGGAACCATACCGTAGGGAAGAAAACGGGTTGTTGAAATAGGTTTTACAAGCATTACACTGCACCCTGTACCGTAGTTCCGTCAATTGGCCGTATAACTGCACAGCTATCGGTCACGACACGAGAATAACGAATGGATGTAACCGCGTGTTGTGTGCACGAGCGCTTCGCTGGCGACTCTCTGGACATTCACGGGCGATCTGCGAGACAAGGAAATACGAGATGTGGTAACAAGGGACGGATGAACAAATTGTAAGTCGAAATATCCGCGGTTCAGTGAGGCTTGCTGCGATCAAGTGAGATCAATTGAGGTTCCGAGCGTTTAGATCCGCTGCTTGTCGAAACGAAACTGTTTGACGCAAATGGCAACCCAGCAGCAGCTTGACATTCTACCCACAGATACCCCAAGCATGGCGGAACGCAGCCACGACACACACAGCTCATTTCATACCGTTCGTGAAATTCGCGCACTCACAAGGGCGTGTTACGTACCCCTGCTTTTCGTGGCTGGTCGGGGCGACCGATCAGCTGTCTGAGCAACCGAAGAACATCGTACAATACCAAGGTGGGGTATTTTACCACCGCTTTATACGTAAGTTTTTCCAAATTCCAGATTGCCCGGTTGGGTCGACCGTCACAAGCTGACGACGTATGTAACACGCTCCATCGCGAGTCGAATATCCTCTACTTTTTTTTTTTTTGCCCGACCATGTCTAGGCTGGCCTAGGGCCCCGAAACCACGCCCTCCAAAAGCGGACGGGGTATATGAAGTTTGGAGACAGAATCTTCTGTGCTATCTTTTCCTACTTCCCTAATGCTTTCCTGCTTGAACCTGACCTAGTGGGTTTTTGTCAGCCCTTCGTAGGACGTGCCAGCGGGTTGTGCTGACACACAATAGGCAATCTCATAGTCCCTTCATCCCAAAATATTGTTCGACGAAATCTCTATCCCTAGGACCCAACAGGTTACCCCAAGGAGGGATACCCCAAGTTCCAATCAAGGATACCTGCGGAGACCTCGGCACGCATTCGTTCATTTTCCCGAGATAACCAAACAAGTGACGTAACCCAAGCGTGAACCCATCGAAACCACTCCCAGCCTTTTGGAACAAATCACACGCAAGCCGCTTCCGCGCTGTGAAAAACATAGCCAAGGTGCCTTGTTCTGCTTCTCTCCTGATTCGCTAGGGAGGACGAGTGATGTGAGCCTGCCCCGAAACACGGAAGGATCCGCACATGTGCAGAAAGTGCACGTGGCGCTCTTCATTCGCGAGCGCCGATGACCGATGATGCTCGCAGCCCTCCCACGCCCTTGCTGGCTTGGCATAAGGCCCAGACAAGCGCAGCCACGTGACCCAGCGGAAGAAAAACGCTCAAACGAGCGCTTCCAGCCCCAAAATGCGGAAGGATCCGCACATGTGCAGGAAGTGCAGCGGGCGCTCTTCATTTGCGAGCGCCGATGACCAATGATGCTTGCAACCCTACCACGCCCTTGCTGGCTTGGCAATAGGCCCAGACAAGCGCATCCACGTAACCCGGTGGAAGAAAAACACTTTGAACGAGCGCTTCGAGCCCCAGAATGCTGAAGGATCCGCACATGTGCAGGAAGTGCAGCAGGCGCTCTTCATTCGCGAGCGCCGATGACCGAAGATGCTCGCAACCCTCCCACGCCCTTGCTGGCTTGGCAATAGGCCCAGATAAGCGCAGCCACGTGACTCGGCGGAAGAAAACCGCTCGGAACGAGCGCTTCCAGCCCCAAAACGCGGAAGGATCCGCGCATGTGCTGGAAGTGTAGCGGACGCTCTTCATTCGCGAGCGCCGATGACCGATGATGCTCTCACACCTCACCCGCCCTTGCTGGCTTGGCAATAGGCCTAGAAAAGCGCAGCCATGTGACCCGGCGGAAGAAAAACGCTCGGAACGAGCGCTTCCAGCCCCAAAACGCGGAAGGATCCGCACATGTGCAGGAAGTGCAGCGGGCGCTCTTCATTCGCGAGTGTTGATGACCGATGATGCTCGCAACCCTCTCATGCCCTTGCTGGCTTGGCAATAGGCCCAGACAAGTGCAGCCACAAACGCTCGGAATGAGCGCTTGCAGGCCCAAAACGTGGAAGGATCCGCACATGTGCAGGAAGTGCAGCGGGCGCTCTTCATTCTCGATCGCCGATGTCTGATGATGCTCGCAACTTTCCCACGCCCGTGCTGGCTTGGCAATAGGTCCAGACAAGCGCAGCCACGTGACCCGGTGGAAGAAGAACGCTCGGAACGAGCGCTTCCAGCCCCAAAACGCTCGGAAGGATCCGCACATGTGCAGGAAGTGCAGCGGGCGCTCTTCATTCGCGAGCGCCGATGACCGAAGATGCTCGCAACCCTCCCACGCCCTTGCTGGCTTAACAGTAGGCCCAAACAAGCGTAGACACGTGACCCGGCGGAAGAAAAACGTTCGGAACGAGCGCTTCCAGCCCCAAAATGCAGAAGGATCCGCACATGTGCAGGAAGTGCAGCGGGTGCTCTTCATTTGCGAGCGCCGATGACACATGATGCTCCCAACCCTCTCACGCCCTTGCTGGCTTGGCAAAAGGCCCAAACAAGCGCAGACACGTGACCCGGCGGAAGAAAAACCTTCGGAACGAGCGCTTCCAGCCCCAAAACGCGGAAGGATCCGCACATGTGCAGGAAGTGCAGCGGGCGCTCTTCATTCGCGATCGCTGATGACCGATGATGCTCGCAACCCTCCCACGCCCTTACTGGCTTGGCAATAGGCCCAGACAAGTGCAGCCACAAACGCCCGGAACGAGCGCTTCCAGCCCAAAAACGCGGAAGGATCCGCACATGTGCAGGAAGTGCAGCGTTCTTGATGTCAAGCTGCATCAGGTTGAGGTCGAGGACGGCAACGATGCTGAGGAAGATCCTCAGCGTGACGTAGCTGCTCACCGGCGAGTACGTCTCGTCGTAGTCGGCGCCGTACACCTGCGTGAAGCCCTTCACGACCAGCCTCGCTTTCTCGCGCTCGACGGTGTCGTCGATGCGGTACATTCGACCAGCTCCCAAGTGCCCATGCCGATGAGGTTGCGGATCTCTTCTTCCATGGCGGCCTTCACCGCCTCGCCCTTCTAGCTTGCCAACGCCTCCTTCACCGTCATCGTGGCGATGTCCCAGCGGTGTTCGGGGTCGGCATGCACGTCAGGGTCGAGCTCCGGCAGTTCTTCATCCTCCTCCGCGTCGTCGTACAACAGGTCGTCGTCGACCTCGTCGTACACCGTGGTGAAGGCAGCTGGCGGTAGGCAGGCGTGGAAGCTCAGCCGCTCCGGCGGTCGTCGAGTTCGACCTGTGCGTCGCAGCTCAGGCTTCGTGATCGGCACCTCCACCACGTCGCTGTCGGTGGACTCCTCACCTGCCGACCGCTCCCCTTCCTCGTCGACGTCCTCGTCGTCGACCAGCTGCTTCGACCCTTCGACCGGCTGCTCTCCTCCTGCTGACTTCGACAGCTCCCCTGGCGACCGCCCCGTCTGCTGCTCCCCTGTCGACTGCACCTCTGCTCCTGCCTCCTGTTCGACCGGCTCCCCTGTTTGCTGCTCCCCTGTCGTCGACGACTTCCTGTCCTGGTCGACGAGCTGGGCGCCTTGTCGACCGCCGGCGATGCCACTGGCCGGCGCCACAGGCGACGCCTCAAGGCTCCCCTCATAGCCGGCGGCCGAGACAGGCGTCGACGCAGGCCGATCTGCGATGGGGGAGGGAGGAGCAAGAACAGGGGGAGGTGGAAAAACCTCCACAACATCCTCATCAGCAGGCTCGTCGACTTCGGCGAGTAGTGGAACCGTCGCCGTCGAGGTGTCTGTCGGCGGGTGTGCCTGCGTCCGCCCCGACGCCGGCCCATTCGCCTTCCACACCTCCAGCGACGGCGTCTCGTAGAAGATCACCTCGATCAACGTGACCACCTTGTGGTCAGTCAGGTCGAGCACCTCCCAGCCCTTGCTCTCCGGCGACACACCCAGGTGAAGCCCCCAGCTTCCCACATCGCTGCTGCTCGGGAATCATGAATTGCACCATGCAGCCCCACACCCGCGCCAACGTGAGGTCGGGCTTCTTCCCGGTCAGCAGCTGGTACGGCGTCATCCCCGGCGGCGTCGTCGACCGCTCCAAGCAGTTGCGCACCCAGACCGCTTGTCGTAGAGCGAGATGCCACCAGTGGTGCTGCACGCCCATGTGCAGCATCATCGTCCGCACGGACTCGACGACCGTGCGCATCTCCCGCTCAACCATGCCGTTCTGCTGCGGAGTATAGGGGCACGTCAGGTCGTGGACGATGCCCTTCCCGTCGACGAAGTTGGTGAAATCCTTTCCCAGGAACTCCCCTCCCCGGTCAGAGTGGAGCGACAGGACCGACTTATTCGTCTGCCGTTCCACCAGCACCAGCCACTTCTGGAACTCTCGCAGCAAGTCGCTCTGCTTAGCGACCGGCATTGCCCATACGAACCGAGTATGGCGATCCTTCAGCAGCAGGAAGTACAAGCTGCCATCCTTGGCAGCCATCCGAAATGGCCCGCACAAGTCAATGTGCACGACAGCCAGTGCCTCCTCGGTGTCCGAGCCCTTGTTGGGGAAGGTGTGCCGCGCCAGCTTTCCTCCGACGCACGAGACACACGGCGGGTCTGCTCTGGTCGACGGCGTGATGTCGAGCCCAATAGCAACTTCATGCTTCGCCGAGCTCTTGATCGTGTCGACACCGACGTGCGCGAGCCTTGCATGCAACCGGTCAGGGGTCGACTTCGTCGCCGAGACGATCGTCCGCGGAGCTACTACCTCGGTCGACGGCAATTGCGTCGAGCAGGGGCGAAGGTTGGTGCAGAGGACTCGTCCAGTGTAGCGTGCTCGATCGAGCACCTCCCCGGTCGCGGCGACGAGCTGCATCTCTTCACCGTCGCCCTGCAGCTGCAATCCGCTCTCCTTCAGTTGGCCAGCTGACAGCAGGTTCGCCTGGACGCACGAAACTTAAAGCACCTCGGGGATGAGGACCTGCTTCCCGGCCTCCCCTTGTAGAGTGATGGTTCCACGACCCTCGACAGGCTGCAATGCCCCATTGAATCCGCGCACGTGCTTCACACCGTCGCTCGGCGCCATGTCGGCGAAGACCGCCTTTGTCCCCATCAGGTGGTTGGAGCACCTGCTGTCGAGCCGCACCGCCATCGGGTTGGCATGCACAGCTGCCGCCACCGCCTTGAAGTCCTCCCCAGCTTACGGTGCCAGCGAGACCGTCGGCTCCACCACGCCGACCATTGAGCACGACGCCTCCCCGTCGCCTCGGCCCTTGCCGACATCCTTCGTCGACGACGTCTTCTTCGACGTCTGCTTCTCCTTGCGCGGCTTTGCACCTCGACGGGGGCGACGGCTGGTCGACCGGCCACGGCCTCCCTTGGTGTCGTCCTCGTCGATGTCATCGCGGTCGGGGCAATCGTAGGAAAGGTGGTCGGGATCGTGGCAGATCCAGCACTCCCGCCGTCGACCACCACCTCCACGGCCCTTGTCCCGCGTCGACCTCTTCTCGACCGCCCACCTCCGCTACCACCTAAGCTCGGCTTCCCGCGCTGCCCTTGCTGCTGATTCAGCTTCGTCGTGGCAGCGTAGTTTGCCTGCGGAAGGAGCTCCATGGGATGTTCGGCCTCCTGCATCGCCTCACCTTGAAGGATGTAGCTGGTGATGGAGTCCTCGTCGAGGGACTCACGCGTGCCGGGCACCATCATCATCCTCTTCATGAGGTTGTAGCTGCGTGGCAAGCCCTTGACGATGTGGGTGATGTAGGACACTGTCGAGTATTCGGCGCCCGCCATCCTCATCTGAGCCAGGATCCGTCTAGCACGGTTGCAGTAGTCCATCGCCGACTCCTGCTCGCCCATCCGAATGTGTGTCATCTTCTCCTCCAGCTGTCTGATGTACAGGTCATCCCTGACCTGGTACGTCGACAGGATGAAGTGCCATGCCTGGTGACCAGCATCTAGTCGCTCTCGACAGCTCCTGAGTGCTAGCTGCACTACTGGCGAGCAGCACCTCGAGATGACCATGAAGGTGAGCAAGTGAGCAGCACGAAACTCCCCGCGCAGCTCGACATCGTCCACGGGCGGAATTGGCACAGTGCCGTCGGCGAAGCCCTTCAGCCCGGCGACCTCCAGCTGAGGTTCTATCGACTCCCTCCAGGTGATGAGGTCCCGTCGACCTTGCAGCGGTGCGACGGTGATCCAGTCTGGCGAGAACCTGAAGTAGCCATACGTCGGTGCAATCCCGCCCGCCGTCACATGCGTCGTCGCCGAGAGCCCTCCACCGCTTCGTAGAGGAGAGCGACGTCGACCATCGACGTCGGCACGCGAGCTGCCTGCAGCCGCAGTCGACCGCTGCACTCGCGCCTGAATCCCGTCGACGCCACCGTCGACCTTGATCACCCCTCTCTGCTTCGTGCCTTCGCTGCCGCTGACTCGTGCACCGCCGTCGACCTCGTCGTCGACGCCACCTTCGTTTCGTACCGGTCGAGGAGATACAGGACGGGAAGGGTGTTCTGTCGTCCACTGCGCCCGGATGCCCAACTCAGCGATCGCCCAGGGGATTGACCCGTACTCGCCATCCTCATGGCGTTTCCTCGCATCAGCCAAACGTGCCTCCAAGGTGTCCGCTACGCCCACATTAGCTACAAAATCAACCATGGCAACTAACGCTGCTGCCGGCCTACGAACAACTTAGTAGGTGCAAAAGTCGGCTCCTATCTGAAGATCGCGTGTTCGATCCACGCTGACCGCACCATGTGGAGATTCACTCTACAACTGTAGTGAGCTAGACTACGGGGGTTGGCACGAACTACTAGGAGTGATCGTAGCTTTGCTTAGTTCCTTAGTGTTTGCACATACATGGGGGAAATCGGCAAGGGTTTCACTAGGCAAAGTTGGAATTACAGAATGATTGAACAAGCAACGACAGAATTGACTAGATCAGGCACCTAGCAACCCTACAGCTAGCCTGGTTGACCGCCAGCACAGCTTGGTCGACCGCATGCCAGCGTTGCGTAGAGGAGCCGCGCCAGCACTGCGGAAAGGCGACCTGCCAACAGAGCAGGTCGACGGCGTGCCAACGTTGCAGCAGAGCGGCTGTCCAGCGTTGCCCCGTAGAACACAGCCGTGCGCACGCTCACAGGTGCGCGCAGACGATTAGCCCGACTTGCATTGCTGTGCATCTGTCGGCTGTTGTCTGCGCCTGACGAGCCACATCGACTTCGGGATACCAGCCCGAAGTCGCCTTCGCCATCGCGACCTCGACGACGTTCGCGTGCCTTCGCAGAACTCGTCGAACAGGTTACCCGGTCGACCTGGTCGACCACCAAGTGCTCCGGTCGACCACCAGTGCCTCTGGTCGACCACTGGGTCCCTCTGGTCGACCACCAGGTCCCTCTGGTTGACCAGAGCTCCCGTCGAGCTACCCCCTGGTCGACGGACCCCTTCCGTCGACCAGAACTGGCAGATGATGTCGCCGAGCTCCCCTCGTCGACCGCTGCTCAGTTGTCAGGTCGACGGACTGCTCCGTTGACCTCCTGGTCGAACTGCCCCTCCTGGTCGACGGCCCACCCGTCGCCCAAACCAGTCAGTTGCAGCTGTCGAGCTCCCTGGTCGACAGCAACACCATGTCAGAATGTGTTTGCTGTCTAGCCTGCAGTAGGGTACTCTGTAGTGAGTACAACCCAATTTAGGGTTTGCTATTTGTATCCCAACTCTTGCTAGTGCAACCCTCTTCTTCCATTTCTCTTTCATGTACCCTAAAACCTAGCTATGGCTCCTAAGTTCTAGCTAAGATTCTGACATGCTATCAGAGCGAGTACGCTCTTGGCCTGTGGGCCCACCTGCTTCCGCTGCTATCCTGTCTGTAGCGCGCCCCGTGGCGCGCGACGTTTTTTCTTCCCGCCACGCGCTCGGGGCGCATGGCGGTTTTCTGCTCGTCGCGCCGCCCTGCTGGTCGCGTTCTGCTCTGCCCTGCCCGTGGCGCCGCCCTGCTAGCCGCGCACCGCCCTGCCCTGAACGTCGCGGCGCCCTGGGGGCCTACACGCGCCCCCCCCCCTCCCGCCGCCCGTCGTGGCGCCTCGGAGGCCCGCGCGTCAGCCCCTCCCGTCGCCCCGTCGCGGCGCCATGGGGGCTCGCGCGCGGCCCCCTCTTCCCGTCGCCCGTCGTGGCGCCCCGGGGGCCCGCGCGTCAGCCCCTCACGTCGCCCCGTCGCGGCGCCCTGGGGGCCCGCGCGCGGCCCCCTCCCTTCGCCCGTCGTGGCGCCCCGGGGGCCCGCGCGTCAGCCCCTCCCGTCGCCCCGTCGCGGCGCCCTGGGGGCCCGCGCGCGGTCCCCTCCCGTCGCCCGTCGAGGCGCCCTCGGGGGCCCGCGCGGCCCCCCCTCCCGTCGCCCGTCGAGGCGCCCTCGGGGGCCCGCGCGCCCCCCCCTCCCGTCGCCCGTCGTGGCGCCCTCGGGGGCCCGCGCGCGCCCTTCCCCCCTGTCGCCCGTCGAGGCGCCCTCGGGGGCCCGCGCGTCTCCCCCTCCCGTCGCCCGTCGAGGCGCTCTCGGGGGCCCGCGCGTCGCCCCCTCCCGTCGCCCGTCGCGGCGCCCTGGGGGCCCGCACGCCGCCCCAACTGCTGCCCGCATTTCTTCCCCACGCCGCCTGCGTTTGGGGTGTGGGGGTGGCGGGTATGGGGGTGGCGGGTATGTGAGCCGTCCTCTGCTCCTCCTCCTCCTCCGTCTCCCACTGCTGCAGCTGCCGCTGAGGGGGGTGGGTGTGTGGGAGCCGAGGGAGTGGCGTTAGGGGGGTGACGTGGGAGTGGAGCTAGGGGTGCAGCAAGGGGTGTGTGAAAGGGGGGTGGGACAGTTGGGGGAGGTTGAGCGGAGGCTGCCGTCTTGTAGTCCGCAGCACCTGATGTCCGGGGCTCTGCCGCTGGTAGCCCAGAGAGCCTGCTGCGTCAGTCGCCCGTGGGTCCGTTGCTCCTGACGCTCAGAGTTAGCCGCAGAGCCAGTTACTCCTGTAGTCCGGGGCCCTTGCTCCGGTAGCCGCCCTGTGCGCCGCTCCTGTTGCCCGTGTGTCTGCAGCTTCAGCCGTCGCCTCCTATCTCCTCTCCTCTCACAGTCCAGCCTCCTCCTCTTCACTTGCCCTTTGTGAATGCCTCTAGCTTTGCTTGTACTGGTGAACCTGCTCTATGACTGCTTGCTGTGCTGATTACACCCCACTTTGACTATGGGGGTGTGTCAGAATGTATTTGCTGTCTAGCCTGCAGTGGGGTACTTTGTATTGAGTACAACCCAATTTAGGGTTTGCTATTTGTATCCCAACTCTTGCTAGTGCAACCCTCTTCTTCCATTTCTCTTTCATGTACCCTAAAACCTAGCTATGGCTCCTAAGTTCTAGCTAGGATTATGACACACCACAGCGGTCACCTGCAGCTCGACCAAGCCTGTCGAGCAGCTCTCCCACTGTGAACGGTCGGCTGCTACTCCCGTACATCCGACCAAGTCGTCGGCGTTGCCCAAGCGAGGGCGAGGCCAACACTCCACTCCCGTTAACAGATTCAGCCAATGAAAAAATTCCTTAGCCAAAAAATTGAACACCATGTGTGTCGTGAAAAAACAATAACTAAGTACTGCGGCTCCCAGAGACAGATGTGGAGCTGTGTGGGGATGGGGGTGTTTTGGCAATCCCAACTCTGCTGTTAAATAAACAAAGTGCTGATACTCGCAGAGACTGTAGAGCGTGCCCTGCGAGTCACAGCACTGGTCCTCGGAAAAATCACCCTGCCATAGATCAAGTTAGGCTAAAAATACCCTGCCACTACCCTGATTTGGAAGAGTGCCCTAAAACGAAAAGAGAGCGCTCCAGCCTAGTGCCCAGTCAATTCCTTGGCTGGTCCCACCATCGGGGAGCTTGCATGACTTTTTGTCATCAACAGGTGAAGTCAAGCTAAACCAAGCTGACGTGGCTTCGCTTGACAATTTCGACTGGACTCGGAAAAGTGTGGTGCCTTGATTCCCCACCATCTTGCTTTCTTGATTCGAATTCAGGGCGGGTCCAATTCGTGACAGCTCAGGTCCTATTTGTCACGGTAACCATATTTTATTGGGTTGTCCACGTCAAATGACGCGTTTGAAATGTACACAGAGGCGCATGCCGCATCCCGTTTGCGGATCGCGTTATTTTCGAAGGAAATGTAGTTTGTCGCCTATTCTGTAACAGCAAAATTCGCAAGAGTAGTCAAGAATCAAAGTTGTCGTTTAGGATCTGGTTACCCACTACGAAGCTTACCGAGATCTCGCAAAATACTGTAATGTGTTGCGGAGATTGGTTTTGTTTGGGCAGGACGGCATATCCGTGTGGTGCCCCGAGAATTATGAACGCATTTGGGTCGAACCTTACTGTGTCCGAACAGTTGCGATTTCAGAACGGAAAACTCTGAGCCGCCCTCATACACATCTCACAAAGGCCAACCCTTCTTGCTGGCAGTCGTTCACATCTCTAGTAGAAGTACTGCCATCCTTAGACAGGTAACTCAACATTCTTTCAGACCTTCAAATCAACATGGAAAGACGCGTCAGCAAAAATCTTCGTGGCACTTCCAGTGGCGGCAAAAATGCCGCGGGAGCGGCATCATCGTGGTTACCAGTTTTGTTCGCCGCGGTACTTCTGGGAGCGCCTCAGACTGAAGCACCAGTTCGTGACCAGGGCGCACCGCACGGCCCCTTGACACAACCCCACGGATGTCACAAGAAATGCAGGAGGCTTTTAATGGGGTACTATATTGCCTATCCACAGGACACGAGGGCGTCGGGACCTCTATTCATGCACGGGAACTACAACTATGAGCGCTACGTTCTGGACCTTCCGGGCGATACTGTCGTATCTTCCACGCCTACATCCTGGGTAATTGTGCACCTACCACTAGGATCCGCCGTCTCGTATTGCATTCCTACTGATTTTCGCAATGTTGCGGATTCTTCCATGACTTTGAGCAACCGCTCGGCGCATTCTTTTATGCGCAGCTTCTGTTAAAACTTGGCGCTGTAAATTCCCCTCTATTCGAGGCAGCCGGAAACTCCAGCAACATCGGAATGCTGCCAGCGCTGTGCCGAGCAGGTTGGCTGCGTGTTCTGGCACCTGAAACCCCCAATGAACGGCCAGCCGTAAGCATTGCCACTGACTTAGTGAAAAAAGTGTGGCTCCAGATTGCAGCCGCGAGGTTGGAGTATCCCCACGCATCAAGCTTTATATTTGCACATCACTACAATGTCCGTTCATATCACGTTCTTGCTCATTCTTGGCCGAGTCAACCGCTGTTCCCACCCGATTTTCCATCCTTTCACCATGTAACTCGTCAACGCCTTTGTTTTCCCTCTCAAAACTAACTTATAACCGTCTCACTTCCCCCCTCCTCTCCTGCGGCTAACTCTCTTATCCCCTCCCCATGACCCTTAGTAGTGCCCAATGCACGATGCTGAGCTCATTGGCAGGCGTCACCGTGACGAACTGGGACCTGGACATTTCACCAACGTTCCTGGGCGGACGGTGCGACCCCCGTGCCTTCACGGATGACGATCCGCATTTCCGGGGCGCAGACGGCACCCGCTACGACTTCAATGGCCTTCTCGACCGCTCCTTCTGCTTGGTTTCCAATCGTCGAATCCACATCAACATGGGAATCAAGGGTTACCAGCCCATCGCGAATCTCCCCGGCACGGCGACATCATTGGATGAAGAGTCGCTCGCTGCAGCGCTGGAAGCAGCTTCCAAAGAGAAGAAGCCACGTCATATCAGGCAGCTTGAGCAGGAGAGGCTGAGCGTGGAGGAACTGGGCGAGCTGGAGAGAATGCGGGCTAATGGGAGCCTGCTGTTGACTGATGAGGTGGTGGCAGCGCTTGAGCGGGAGATGGGTCGTCGCAGCAGCAAGAGTGGATGGGAAGAGGAACAGCATTCGATTCAGTATGCTAAGCACGAGCTGAAGGCGAGGCTTCTTAGAGCGAAGCCGATTCGCAGCTGGATCAGGTAGTGTTACGCTGTGCTTGCTGTAATCCAGTGTTTTTTTCGCTACATGTGGTAACTGTGCGGTGTTTAGCAGCAGTTTTCCCTGGTGGTTTGAAGTCATTACGAGCCCCATGTTCTGCACTCCCCTTCGTTTTTTGTGCCTGCCAGGGAGCTCCACGTGATCTGGCGCGATTCGACTGGCGTGCAACATTCGGCATTTTTTAAGGCTCGAGATGGCAAGGAGCAAGGGAGGGGCAGCAGCGGGTTCATCGACCGACTGGAGCTCGATGGCTCGCCAGTGTACCCGCCTCTATCCACAGGCTCTTTCATCGCTGCCAGCGGCGGGTTCAAGCTGCTTCTGGCGGAAACACGGAGCTGCAAGGGGAAGGATGCGGACGAATTTCATCTCACGATCGACGGTGTGGTGGACATGGGCATCACGGCACGTTTGGCACATCCGCTCATGCAGACGGCTACGGAGGCCCAGGCACATTTCAATGTGTACATCGCCCGGCTCAATGTGAATGGCATTCACGGCGTGCTGGGTCAGACCTTCCGAGCCGAGGAATCCCGCAAGGTGCGCTCGCTGCGGTACCGCCTGCTGACCCGCCTGCTGCGCGAGCCGGTGGAGGTGGAGAGCGAGAGCGGCAGGGGATTCCTGGATGGGTGCACGGAGGACTACATCACCTCGGATATCCGCTCTGCGGATTGCATGTTCGCCGCTGCGTGGCGCAGGGGCGAACACGAGAACAGCGACGGAAGCGACTTTATGTAACAGGGATTGTGACATGGTGCTTCAGTGTCTACCATATATTTGGGGTAGTTTTAGAAACTGCTATCACCTTTTCCTCTGGTCATTTATGCATAGATGAAATAATTCTGAATTGTACAGCTATAATGGCTATAGTGGCATGCAAAAAGTTTTGAGGTTTTCAGGTGATTTGAAATGTTGAACTCTCATATCCCTAGAGTTTTGAATGAACACAACCAAAATAAGTTCATGTGTGTTTGTGGATTGAGCTCCACATGTTATTCCTATGCTTCTGAATATAAAAGGCGTTTGATTTTTACTTTAAGATCTGCACTCATCAATAAGTGGTTTCCACCTCACAAGTTTATTGCTCATCAGCCACTCAAACTTCCTTTCGGATCACTCTCTCCTCGTCCTTCATGTGTCATTAGCCACCACTGACGTTGCCAATGCAATTTGGCGCAGAGCAACAACTTCTCTTAACATAATTGGATCCGCATATGCCAAGAACCTTGACGGCCTCTCTTCCAGCAAGCCACTATCGAATCACGCTCCAGCACCTCTCCGTCCTCTAGCAGCATTACCCTGTGGTCCACCATGAAGTGCAGGTGGCACCACAGTGTCCATTGAAGTGCTCACATTCGGTGTAACTTTGTTCAACACAAGCACATGTGAGAGCATGCAAGGCACTGCAGCTGCCTCAAACCACACTCTAGTACCTTCCCTCAGCTCAGATCGAGCTGATATGGCAATGCCCTCACAGCATACTTGCTTCCGAACTTCCACAACTCCACACCCCCTCACATTCCTCCTCCATTTCCCTTCCCCTAGACTTGCGCCCCACTCTAACTCCCGTGCTCCCCTGACACGGCACTGTGGAGAGTAAGGCTGTACCAGATATTGCAGGAGAATACCACTAGTTCTTGTGACACTAGGGAGAGACCCGAATTGTCACGACGTGATCACTAACCTTCATGCACTTGAAATATTCCATACAGTACCATGGTTAGTGTTGTCTTTTTGCAGCCTGTGCAGGCAAACATCCCATTTAGTTACCTACTTAGATCAAGAAGGTTAGAATTCCCAGCATGAAGAGTAACTCCAAGAGGTACCTCACCACCAACCCCCCTGCTCTCTATCACCTCAGGCAAGCGGCAAGTTTTGCCCACATATGCAGCTTCGATGGGTACAGTGGCGTACGGGGATCTTAAGAGCAAAGAAAGAGAATTTCTGCATGCGAGAGACATGCCGCATGGTGGAGAATGGCATACTGCTAGAGTGGCAAAAGTGGTTCGCTGCTAAAGGTGGGTGTGAGGCAGGTGAACAAGGTTACAAGCTCCCCAGGGCGTGGGAGGGTTGCGAGCATCTTCGGTCATCGGCGCTCGCGAATGAAGAGCGCCCGCTGCACTTCCTGCACATGTGCGGATCCTTTTGCGTTTTTGGGCTGGAAGCGCTCGTTCCGAGCGTTATTCTTCCGCCGGGTCACGTGGCTGCGCTTGTCTGGGTCTATTGCTAAGCTAGCAAGGGCGTGGGAGGGTTGTCAGAATCATCAGTAATCGGCCCTCGCGAATGAAGAGCGCACGCTGCACTTTCTGCACATGTGTGGATCGTTCCGCGTTTTGGGGCTGGAAGCGCTCGTTCCGAGCGTTTTTCTTCCGCCGGCGGCACATGGTTGCGCTTGTCTGAGCCTATTGCCAAGCCAGCAGGGGCGTAGGAGGGTTGCGAGCATCATCGGTCATCGGCGCTCGCGTATGAAGAGTGCCCGCTGCACTTCCTGCACATGTGCAGATCCTTCCGCGTTTTGAGGCTGGAAGCTCGATCCGATCGTATTTCTTCCGTCTGGTCACATGGCTGCGCTTGTCTGGGCCTATTGCCAAGCCAGCAAGGGCGTGGGAGGGTTGCGAGCATCATCGGTCATTCACGTTTGCGAATAAAGAGCGCCTGCTGCACTTCCTACACATGCGCGGATCCTTCCGCGTTTTGAGGCTAGAAGCGCTCGTTCCGAGCGTTTTTCTTCCACCGGGTCACGTCGCTGCACTTGTCTAGGCCTATTGCCAAGCCAGCAAGGGCGTGGGAGGGTTGCGAGCATTATTGGTCATCGGTGCTCACAAATGTAGAGCGCCCGCTGCACTTCCTCCACAAGTGCGGATCCTTGCGCGTTTTGAGGCTGGAATCGCTGGTTCCGAGCATTTTTTGTTCCACCGGGTCACGTGGCTGCACTTGTCTGAGCCTATTGCCAAGCCAGCAAGGGCGTGGGAGGGTTGCGAGCATCATTGGTTATCGGCGCTAACGAATGAAGAGCGACCGCTGCACTTCCTGCACATGTGCGGATCCTTGCGCGTTTTGAGGCTCAAAACGCTCATTCCGAGCATTATTCTTCCACCGGGTCACGTGGATGCGCTTGTCTGGGCCTATTGCCAAGCCACCAAGGGCGTGGGAGGGTTGCAAGCATCATTGGTTATCGCCGCTCGCGAATGAAGAGCGCCCGCTGCACTTCCTGCACATGTGCGGATCCTTGCGCGTTTTGAGGCTGAAAGTGCTCGTTCCAAGCGTTTTTCTTCCACCGGGTCATGTTGTTGTGCTTGTGTGGGCCTATTGCCAAGCCAGCAAGGGCGTGGGAGGGATGCGAGCATCATTGGCCATCGGCGCTCGCGAATGAAGAGAGCCCGCTGCACTTCCTGCACATGTGCGGATCCTTGCGCGTTTTGAGGCTGGAAGCGCTCGTTCCGAGCGATTATCTTTCACCGGGTAACGTTGCTGCGCTTGTCTGGGCCTATTGCCAAGCCAGCAAGGGCGTGGGAGGGTTGCAAGCATCATTGGCCATCGGCGCTCGTGAATGAAGAGCGTCCGCTGCACTTCCTCCACATGTGCGAATCCTTGCGCGTTTTGAGGCTGGAAGCGCTCGTTCCGAGCGTTTTCTTCCACCGAGTCACGTGGATGCTCTTGTCTGGGCCTATTGCCAAGCCAGCAAGGGCGTGTGAGGGTTGCGAGCATCATTAGTCATCGGCGCTCGCGAATGAAGAGCGCCCGCTGCACTTCCTGCACATGTGCGAATCCCTGCGTGTTTTGAGGCTAGAAGCGCTCGTTCCGAGCGATTTTCTTCCACCGGGTCTCGTGGCTGCGCTTTTCTGGGCCTATTGCCAAGCCAGCAAGGGCGTGGGAGGGTTGCAAGCATCATTGGCCATCGGCGCTCGCGAATGAAAAGCGCTCGCTGCACTTCCTCCACATGTGTGGATCCTTGCGCGATTTGAGGCTGGAAGCGCTCATTCCGAGCGTTTTTCTTCCACCGGGTCACGTGGATGCGCTTGTTTGGGCCTATTGCCAAGCCAGCAAGGGCGTGGGAGGGTTGCAAGCATCATTGGTTATCGGCGCTCGCGAATGAAGAGAGCCCGCTGCACTTCCTGCACATGTGCGGATCCTGCGCGTTTTGAGGCAGGAAGCGCTCGTTCAGAGCGTTTTTCTTCCACCGGGTCACGTGGATGCGCTTGTTTGGGCCTATTGCCAAGCCAGCAAGGGCGTGGGAGGGTTGCGAGCATCATTGGCTATCGGCGTTCTCGAATGAAGAGCGCCCGCTGCACTTCCTGCACATGTGCTGATCCTTCTGCGTTTTGAGGCTAGAAGCGCTCGTTCCAAGCGTTGTTCTTCCACCGGGTCACGTGGCTGCGCTTGTGTGGGCCTATTGCCAAGCCAGCAAGGGCGTGGGAGGGTTGTGAGCATCATTGGCCATCGGCGCTCTCGAATGAAGAGCGCCCGCTGCACTTCCTGCACATGTGCGGATCCTTGCGCGTCTTGATGCTGGAAGCGCCCGTTCCGAGCGTTTTTCTTCCACCGGGTCACGTGGCTGCGCTTGTCTGGGCCTATTGCCAAGCCAGCAAGGGCATGGGAGGGTTGCGAGCATCATCAGTCATCGGCGCTCGCAAATGAAGAGCGCCCGCTGCACTTCCTGCACATGTGCGGATGCTTCAGCGTTTTGGGGTTGGAAGCGCTCGTTAAGAGCGTTTTTCTTCCGCCGGGTCACGTGGCTGCGCTTTTCTGGGCCTATTGCCAACCCAGCAAGGGCGTGGGAGGGTTGCGAGCATCTTCGGTCATCGGCGCTCGCGAATGAAGAGCGCCCGCTGCACTTCCTGCACATGTGCGGATCCTTTTGCGTTTTGGGGCTGGAAGCGCTCTTTCCGAGTGTTATTCTTCAGCCGGGTCACGTGGCTGCGCTTGTCTGGGTCTATTGCTAAGCCAGCAAGGGCGTGGGAGGGTTGCCAGCATCATCAGTAATCGGCTCTTGCGAATGAAGAGCGCACGCTGCACTTTCTGCACATGTGTGGATCCTTCCGCGTTTTGGGGCTGGAAGCGCTCGTTCCGAGCGTTTTTCTTCCGCCGGCGGCACATGGTTGCGCTTGTCTGGGCCTATTGCCAAGCCAGCAAGGGCGTAGGAGGGTTGCGAGCATCATCGGTCATCGGCGCTCGCGTATGAAGAGGGCCCGCTGCACTTCCTGCACATGTGCGGATCCTTCCGCGTTTTGAGGCTGGAAGCTCGATCCGATCGTATTTCTTCCGTCTGGTCATGTGGCTGCGCTTGTCTGGGCCTATTGCCAAGCTAGCAAGGGCGTGGGAGGGTTGCGAGCATCATCGGTCATTGACGCTTGCGAATAAAGAGCGCCTACTGCACTTCCCACACATGCGCGGATCCTTCCGCGTTTTGGGGCTGGAAGCGCTTCTTCCGAGCGTTTTTCTTCCGCCGGCGGCACGTGGCTGCACTTGTCTGGGCTTATTGCCAAGCCAGCAAGGGCGTGGGAGGGTTGCGAGCATCATCGGTCATCGGCGCTCGCGAATAAAGAGCACTTGCTGCACTTCCTGCACATGTGTGGATCCTTCCACGTTTTGGGGCTGGATGCGCTCGTTCCGATCGTTTTTCTTCCGTCTCGTCATGTGGCTGCGCTTGTCCGGGCCAATTGCCAAGTTAGCAAGGGTGTGGGAGGGTTGCGAGCATCATCGGTTATTAACGCTCGCGAATAAAGAGCGCCTGCTGCACTTCCTGCACATGAGCGGATCCTTCCGCGTTTTGGGGCTGGAAGCGCTCGTTCCAAGCGTTTTTCTCCCGTCGGCGGCACGCGGCTGCGCTTTTCTGGACTTATTGCCAAGCCAGCAAAGGCGTAGGAGGTTTGCGAGCATCATCGGTCATCGGCGCTCGCGTATGAAGAGCGCCCGCAGCACTTCCTGCGCATGTGCGGATCCTTCCGCGTTTTGGGGCTGGAAGCGCTCGTTCCGATCGTTTTTCTTCCGTCTGGTCACGTGGCTGCGCTTGTCTAGGCCTATTGCCAAGCCAGCAAGGGCGTGGGAGGGTTGCGAGCATCATTGGTTATCGACGCTCGCGAATGAAGAGCGCCCGCTACACTTCCTGCACATGTGCGGATCGTTGCGCGTTTGGTGGATGGAAGCGCTCGTTGCGAGCGTTTTTCTTCCACCGGGTCACGTGGTTGCTCTTGTCTAGGCCTATTGCCAATCCAGCAAGGGCGTGGGAGGGTTGCAAGCATCATTGGCCATCGGCGGTCGCGAATGAAGAGCGCCCGCTGCACTTCCTCCACATGTGCGGATCCTTGCGCGTTTTGAGGCTGGAAGCGCTCGTTACGAGCGTTTTTCTTCCACCGGGTCACGTGGATGCGCTTGTCTGGGCCTATTGCCAAGCCAGCAAGGGCGTGGGAGGGTTGCGAGCATCATTGATTATTGGCGCTCGCGAATGAAGAGAGCCGCTGCACTTCCTGCGCATGTGCGGATCCTTGCGCGTTTTGAGGCTAGAAGCGCTCGTTCCAAGCGTTTTTCTCCACCGGACCAAGTGGCTGCGCATTTCTGGGCCTATTGCCAAGCCAGCAAGGGCATGGGAGGGTTGCGAGCATCATTGGTCATTGTCGTTCGCGAATGAAGAGCGCCCGCTGCACTTCCTGCACATGTGCGGATCCATGCGCGTTTTGAGGCTAGAAGCGCTCCTTCCGAGCGTTTTTCTTCCACGGGGTCACATGGCTGCGCTTGCCAAGCCAGCAAGGGCGTGAGAGGGTTGCAAGCATCATTGGCCATCGGCGCTCGCGAATGAAGAGCGCCCGCTGCACTTCCTCCACATGTGCGAATCCTTGCGCGTTTTGAGGCTGGAAGCGCTCGTTCCGAGCGTTTTCTTCCACCGAGTCACGTGGATGCTCTTGTCTGGGCCTATTGCCAAGCCAGCAAGGGCGTGGGAGGGTTGCAAGCATCATTGGCCATCGGCGCTCGCGAATGAAGAGCGCCCGCTGCACTTCCTGCGCATGTGCGGATCCTTGCGCGTTTTGAGGCTGGAAGCGCTCGTTCCGAGCGTTTTTCTTCCACCGGGTCATGTCGATGCGCTTGTCTGGGCCTATTGCAAAGCCAGCAAGGGCATGGGACGGTTGCGAGCATCATTGGTCATTGGCGTTCGCGAATGAAGAGCGCCGGCTGCACTTCCTGCACATGTGCGGATCCTTGCGCGTTTGGAGGCTGGAAGCGCTCGTTTCGAGCGTTTTTTTTCCATTGGGTCACGTGGCTGCGCTTGTCTTGGCCTATTGCCAAGCCAGAAAGGGCGTGGGAGGGTTGCGAGCATCATTGGCCATTAGCGCTCTCGAATGAAGAGCGCCTGCTGCACTTCTTGCACATGTTCGGATCCTTCCGCGTTTTGAGACTAGAAGCACTCGTTCCGAGCGTTTTTCTTCCACCTGGTCATGTGGCTGCGATTGTCTTGGACTATTGCCAAGCCAGCAAGGGCGTGGGAGGGTTGCGAGCATCATTGGCTATCGGCGCTCTCGAATGAAGAGCGCCTGCTGCACTTCCTGCACATGTGCGAATCCTTCCGCGTTTTGAGGCTAGAAGCGCTCATTCCGAGCATTATTATTCCACCGGGTCACGTGGCTGCGCTTGTGTGGGCCAATTACCAAGCCAACAAGGGCGTGGGAGGGTTGTGAGCATCATTGGCCATCGGCGCTCTCGAATGAAGAGCGCCCGCTGCACTTCCTGTACATGTGCGGATCCTTGCGCGTTTTGATGTTGGAAGCGCCCGTTCCGAGCGTTTTTCTTCCACCGGGTCAAGTGGCTGCGCTTGTCTGGGCCTATTGCCAAGCCAGCAAGGGCATGGGAGGGTTGCGAGCATCATCAGTCATCGGCGCTCGCAAATTAGGAGCGCCCGCTGCACTTCCTGCACATGTGCGGATGCTTCCGCGTTTTGGGGTTGGAAGCGCTCGTTAGGAGCGTTTTTCTTCCGCCGGGTCACGTAGCTGCGCTTTTCTGGGCCTATTGCCAACCCAGCAAGGGCGTGGGAGGGTTGCGAGCATCTTCGGTCATCGGCGCTCGCGAATGAAGAGTGCCCGCTGCACTTCCTGCATATGTGCGGATCCTTTTGCGTTTTGGGGCTCGAAGCGCTCTTTCCGAGCGTTTTTCTTCCGCCGGGTCACGTGGCTGCGCTTTTCTGGGCCTTTTGCCAAGCCAGCAAGGGCGTGGGAGGGTTGCGAGCATCATCGGTCATCGGCGCTCGCGAATGAAAAGCGCTCGCTACACTTCCTACACATGTGCGGATCCTTCCGCACATTTGGGCTAGAAGCGCTCGTTCCGAGCGTTTTTCTTCCACCTGGTCACGTGGCTGCGATTGTCTCGGCCTATTGCCAAGCCAGCAAGGGCGTGGGAGGGTTGCGAGCATCTTTGGCTATCGGAGCTCTCGAATGAAGAGCGCCCGCTGCACTTCGTGCACATGTGCGGATCCTTCCGCGTTTTGAGGCTAGAAGCGCTCGTTCCAAGCGTTGTTCTTCCACCGGGTCACGTGGCTGCGCTTGTGTGGGCCTATTGCCAAGCGAGCAAGGGCGTGGAAGGGTTGTGAGCATCATTGGCCATCGGTGCTCTCGAATGAAGAGCGCCCGCTGCACTTCCTGCACATGTGCGGATCCTTGCGCGTTTTGATGCTGGAAGCACCCGTTCCGAGCGTTTTTCTTCCACCGGGTCACGTGGCTGCACTTGTCTGGGCCTATTGCCAAGCCAGCAAGGGCATGGGAGGGTTGCGAGCATCATCAGTCATCGGCGCTCGCAAATGAAGAGCGCCTGTTGCACTTCCTGCACATGTGCGGATGCTTCTGCGTTTTGGGGTTGGAAGCGCTCGTTAAGAGCGTTTTTCTTCCGCCGGGTTACGTGGCTGCGCTTTTCTGGGCCTATTGCTAACCCGGCAAGGGCGTGGGAGGGTTGCGAGCATCTTCGGTCATCGGCGCTCGCGAATGAAGAGCGCCCGCTGCACTTCCTGCACATGTGCGGATCCTTTTGCGTTTTGGGGCTGGAAGCGCTCGTTCCGAGCGTTATTCTTCCGCCGGGTCACGTGGCTGCGCTTGTCTGGTTCTATTGCTAAGCTAGCAAGGGCGTGGGAGGGTTGTCAGATTCATCAGTAATCGGCTCTCGCGAATGAAGAGCGCACGCTGCACTTTCTGCACATGTGTGGATCCTTCCGCGTTTTGGGGCTGGAAGCGCTCGTTCCAAGCGTTTTTCTCCCGTCGGCGGCACGCGGCTGCGCTTTTCTGGGCTTATTGCCAAGCCAGCAAGGGCGTAGGAGGGTTGCAAGCATCATCGGTCATCGGCGCTCGCGTATGAAGAGCGCCCGCTGCACTTCCTGCGCATGTGCGGATCCTTCCGCGTTTTGGGGCTGGAAGCGCTCGTTCCGATCATTTTTCTTCCGTCTGGTCACGTGGCTGCGCTTGTCTAGGCCTATTGCCAAGCCAGCAAGGACGTGGGAGGGTTGCGAGCATCATCGGTCATTGTTGCTCGCGAATAAAGAGCGCCTGCTGCACTTCCTGCACATGCGCGGATCCTTCCGCGTTTTGGGGCTGGAAGCGCTTGTTCCGAGCGTTTTTTTTCCACCAGCGGCACGTGGCTGCACTTGTCTGGGCCTATTGCCAAACCAGCAAGGGCGTGGGAGGGTTGTGAGCATCATTGGTTATCGACGCTCGCGAATGAAGAGCGCCCGCTACACTTCCTGCACATGTGCGGATCGTTGCGCATTTGGTGGATGGAAGCGCTCGTTGCGAGCGTTTTTCTTCCACCGGGTCACGTGGTTGCTCTTCTCTGGGCCTATTGCCAAGCCAGCAAGGGCGTGGGAGGGTTGCGAGCATCATCGATCATCGGCGCTCGCGAATAAAGAGCACTTGCTGCACTTCCTGCACATGTGTGGATCCTTCCACGTTTTGGGGCTGGATGCGCTCGTTCCGATCGTTTTTCTTCCGTCTCGTCATGTGGCTGCGCTTGTCCGGGCCAATTGCCAAGTTAGCAAGGGTGTGGGAGGGTTGCGAGCATCATCGGTTATTAACGCTCGCGAATAAAGAGCGCCTGCTGCACTTCCTGCACATGAGCGGATCCTTCCGCGTTTTGGGGCTGGAAGCGCTCGTTCCAAGCGTTTTTCTCCCGTCGGCGGCACGCGGCTGCGCTTTTCTGGGCTTATTGCCAAGCCAGCAAAGGCGTAGGAGGTTTGCAAGCATCATCGGTCATCGGCGCTCGCGTATGAAGAGCGCCCGCTGCACTTCCTGCGCATGTGCGGATCCTTCCGCGTTTTGGGGCTGGAAGCGCTCGTTCCGATCGTTTTTCTTCCGTCTGGTCACGTGGCTGCGCTTGTCTAGGCCTATTACCAAGCCAGCAAGGGCGTGGGAGGGTTGCGAGCATCATTGGTTATCGACGCTCGCGAATGAAGAGCGCCCGCTACACTTCCTGCACATGTGCGGATCGTTGCGCGTTTGGTGGATGGAAGCGCTCGTTGCGAGCGTTTTTCTTCCACCGGGTCACGTGGTTGCTCTTGTCTAGGCCTATTGCCAATCCAGCAAGGGCGTGGGAGGGTTGCAAGCATCATTGGCCATCGGCGGTCGCGAATGAAGAGCGCCCGCTGCACTTCCTCCACATGTGCGGATCCTTGCGCGTTTTGAGGCTGGAAGCGCTCGTTACGAGCGTTTTTCTTCCACCGGGTCACGTGGATGCGCTTGTCTGGGCCTATTGCCAAGCCAGCAAGGGCGTGGGAGGGTTGCGAGCATCATTGATTATTGGCGCTCGCGAATGAAGAGAGCCGCTGCACTTCCTGCGCATGTGCGGATCCTTGCGCGTTTTGAGGCTAGAAGCGCTCGTTCCAAGCGTTTTTCTCCACCGGACCAAGTGGCTGCGCATTTCTGGGCCTATTGCCAAGCCAGCAAGGGCATGGGAGGGTTGCGAGCATCATTGGTCATTGTCGTTCGCGAATGAAGAGCGCCCGCTGCACTTCCTGCACATGTGCGGATCCATGCGCGTTTTGAGGCTAAAAGCGCTCCTTCCGAGCTTTTTTCTTCCACGGGGTCACATGGCTGCGCTTGCCAAGCCAGCAAGGGCGTGAGAGGGTTGCAAGCATCATTGGCCATCGGCGCTCGCGAATGAAGAGCGCCCGCTGCACTTCCTCCACATGTGCGAATCCTTGCGCGTTTTGAGGCTGGAAGCGCTCGTTCCGAGCGTTTTCTTCCACCGAGTCACGTGGATGCTCTTGTCTGGGCCTATTTCCAAGCCAGCAAGGGTGTGGGAGGGTTGCAAGCATCATTGGCCATCGGCGCTCGCGAATGAAGAGCGCCCGCTGCACTTCCTGCGCATGTGCGGATCCTTGCGCGTTTTGAGGCTGGAAGCGCTCGTTCCGAGCGTTTTTCTTCCACCGGGTCATGTCGATGCGCTTGTCTGGGCCTATTGCAAAGCCAGCAAGGGGCATGGGACGGTTTCGAGCATCATTGGTCATTGGCGTTCGCGAATGAAGAGCGCCGGCTGCACTTCTTGCACATGTGCGGATCCTTGCGCGTTTGGAGGCTGGAAGCGCTCGTTTCGAGCGTTTTTTTTCCATTGGGTCACGTGGCTGCGCTTGTCTTGGCCTATTGCCAAGCCAGAAAGGGCGTGGGAGGGTTGCGAGCATCATTGGCCATTAGCGCTCTCGAATGAAGAGCGCCTGCTGCACTTCTTGCACATGTTCGGATCCTTCCGCGTTTTGAGACTAGAAGCACTCGTTCCGAGCGTTTTTCTTCCACCTGGTCATGTGGCTGCGATTGTCTTGGACTATTGCCAAGCCAGCAAGGGCGTGGGAGGGTTGCGAGCATCATTGGCTATCGGCGCTCTCGAATGAAGAGCGCCTGCTGCACTTCCTGCACATGTGCGAATCCTTCCGCGTTTTGAGGCTAGAAGCGCTCATTCCGAGCATTATTATTCCACCGGGTCACGTGGCTGCGCTTGTGTGGGCCAATTACCAAGCCAACAAGGGCGTGGGAGGGTTGTGAGCATCATTGGCCATCGGCGCTCTCGAATGAAGAGCGCCCGCTGCACTTCCTGTACATGTGCGGATCCTTGCGCGTTTTGATGCTGGAAGCGCCCGTTCCGAGCGTTTTTCTTCCACCGGGTCACGTGGCTGCGCTTGTCTGGGCCTATTGCCAAGCCAGCAAGGGCATGGGAGGGTTGGGAGCATCATCAGTCATCGGCGCTCGCAAATTAGGAGCGCCCGCTGCACTTCCTGCACATGTGCGGATGCTTCCGCGTTTTGGGGTTGGAAGCGCTCGTTAGGAGCGTTTTTCTTCCGCCGGGTCACGTAGCTGCGCTTTTCTGGGCCTATTGCCAACCCAGCAAGGGCGTGGGAGGGTTGCGAGCATCTTCGGTCATCGGCGCTCGCGAATGAAGAGTGCCCGCTGCACTTCCTGCATATGTGCGGATCCTTTTGCGTTTTGGGGCTCGAAGCGCTCTTTCCGAGCGTTTTTCTTCCGCCGGGTCACGTGGCTGCGCTTTTCTGGGCCTTTTGCCAAGCCAGCAAGGGCGTGGGAGGGTTGCGAGCATCATCGGTCATCGGCGCTCGCGAATGAAAAGCGCTCGCTACACTTCCTACACATGTGCGGATCCTTCCGCACATTTGGGCTAGAAGCGCTCGTTCCGAGCGTTTTTCTTCCACCTGGTCACGTGGCTGCGATTGTCTCGGCCTATTGCCAAGCCAGCAAGGGCGTGGGAGGGTTGCGAGCATCTTTGGCTATCGGAGCTCTCGAATGAAGAGCGCCCGCTGCACTTCGTGCACATGTGCGGATCCTTCCGCGTTTTGAGGCTAGAAGCGCTCGTTCCAAGCGTTGTTCTTCCACCGGGTCACGTGGCTGCGCTTGTGTGGGCCTATTGCCAAGCGAGCAAGGGCGTGGAAGGGTTGTGAGCATCATTGGCCATCGGTGCTCTCGAATGAAGAGCGCCCGCTGCACTTCCTGCACATGTGCGGATCCTTGCGCGTTTTGATGCTGGAAGCACCCGTTCCGAGCGTTTTTCTTCCACCGGGTCACGTGGCTGCACTTGTCTGGGCCTATTGCCAAGCCAGCAAGGGCATGGGAGGGTTGCGAGCATCATCAGTCATCGGCGCTCGCAAATGAAGAGCGCCTGTTGCACTTCCTGCACATGTGCGGATGCTTCTGCGTTTTGGGGTTGGAAGCGCTCGTTAAGAGCGTTTTTCTTCCGCCGGGTTATGTGGCTGCGCTTTTCTGGGCCTATTGCTAACCCGGCAAGGGCGTGGGAGGGTTGCGAGCATCTTCGGTCATCGGCGCTCGCGAATGAAGAGCGCCCGCTGCACTTCCTGCACATGTGCGGATCCTTTTGCGTTTTGGGGCTGGAAGCGCTCGTTCCGAGCGTTATTCTTCCGCCGGGTCACGTGGCTGCGCTTGTCTGGGTCTATTGCTAAGCTAGCAAGGGCGTGGGAGGGTTGTCAGATTCATCAGTAATCGGCTCTCGCGAATGAAGAGCGCACGCTGCACTTTCTGCACATGTGTGGATCCTTCCGCGTTTTGGGGCTGGAAGCGCTCGTTCCGAGCGTTTTTCTTCCGCCGGCGGCACATGGTTGCGCTTGTCTGAGCCTATTGCCAAGCCAGCAAGGGCGTAGGAGGGCTGTGAGCATCATCGGTCATCGGCGCTCGCGTATGAAGAGTGATCGCTGCACTTCCTGCACATGTGCAGATCCTTCTGCGTTTTGAGGCTGGAAGCTCGATCCGATCGTATTTCTTCCGTCTGGTCACATGGCTGCGCTTGTCTGGGCCTATTGCCAAGCCAGCAAGGGCGTGGGAGGGTTGCGAGCATCATCGGTCATTCACGCTTGCGCATAAAGAGCGCCTGCTGCACTTTCTACACATGCGCGGATCCTTCCGCGTTTTGAGGCTAGAAGCGCTCGTTCCGAGCGTTTTTCTTCCACCGGGTCACGTCGCTGCACTTGTCTGGGCCTATTGCCAAGCCAGCAAGGGCGTGGGAGGGTTGCGAGCATTATTGGTCATCGGTGCTCACAAATGTAGAGCGCCCGCTGCACTTCCTCCACATGTGCGGATCCTTGCGCGTTTTGAGGCTGGAATCGCTGGTTTCGAGCATTTTTTGTTCCACCGGGTCACGTGGCTGCACTTGTCTGGGCCTATTGCCAACCCAGCAAGGGCGTGGGAGGGTTGCGAGCATCAATGGTTATCGGCGCTAACGAATGAAGGGCGCCCGCTGCACTTCCTGCACATGTGCGGATCCTTGCGCGTTTTGAGTCTCAAAACGCTCATTCCGAGCATTATTCTTCCACCGGGTCACATGGATGCGCTTGTCTGGGCCTATTGCCAAGCCACCAAGGGCGTGGGAGGGTTGCAAGCATCATTGGTTATCGCCGCTCGCGAATGAAGAGCGCCCGCTGCACTTCCTGCACATGTGCGGATCCTTGCGCGTTTTGAGGCTGGAAGCGCTCGTTCCGAGCGATTTTCTTTCACCGGGTAACGTTGCTGCACTTGTCTGGGCCTATTGCCAAGCCAGCAAGGGCGTGGGAGGGTTGCAAGCATCATTGGCCATCGGCGCTCGTGAATGAAGAGCGTCTGCTGCACTTCCTCCACATGTGCGAATCCTTGCGCGTTTTGAGGCTGGAAGCGCTCGTTCCGAGCGTTTTCTTCCACCGAGTCACGTGGATGCTCTTGTCTGGGCCTATTGCCAAGCCAGCAAGGGCGTGTGAGGGTTGCGAGCATCATTAGTCATCGGCGCTCGCGAATGAAGAGCGCCCGCTGCACTTCCTGCACATGTGCGAATCCCTGCGTGTTTTGAGGCTAGAAGCGCTCGTTCCGAGCGATTTTCTTCCACCGGGTCTCGTGGCTGCGCTTTTCTGGGCCTATTGCCAAGCCAGCAAGGGCGTGGGAGGGTTGCAAGCATCATTGGCCATCGGCGCTCGCAAATGAAAAGCGCTCGCTGCACTTCCTCCACATGTGTGTATCCTTGCGCGATTTGAGGCTGGAAGCGCTCGTTCCGAGCGTTTTTCTTCCACCGGGTCACGTGGATGCGCTTGTTTGGGCCTATTGCCAAGCCAGCAAGGGCGTGGGAGGGTTGCAAGCATCATTGATTATCGGCGCTCGCGAATGAAGAGAGCCCGCTGCACTTCCTGCACATGTGCGGATCCTTGCGCGTTTGGAGGCTGGAAGCGCTCGTTTCGAGCGTTTTTCTTCCACCGGGTTACGTGGCTGCGCTTGTCTGGGCCTATTGCCAAGCCAGCAAGGGCGTGGGAGGGTTGCGAGCATCATTGGCCATCAGCGCTCTCGAATGAAGAGCGCCCGCTAAACTTCTTGCACATGTTCGAATCCATCCGCGTTTTGAGACTAGAAGCGCTCGTTCCGAGCGTTTTTCTTCCACCTGGTCACGTGGCTGCGATTGTCTTGGCCTATTGCCAAGCCAGCAAGGGCATGGGAGGGTTGCGAGCATCATCAGTCATCGGCGCTCGCAAATGAAGAGCGCCCGCTGCACTTCCTGCACATGTGCGGATGCTTCAGCGTTTTGGGGTTGGAAGCGCTCGTTAAGAGCGTTTTTCTTCCGCCGGGTCACGTGGCTGCGCTTTTCTGGGCCTATTGCCAACCCAGCAAGGGCGTGGGAGGGTTGCGAGCATCTTCGGTCATCGGCGCTCGCGAATGAAGAGCGCCCGCTGCACTTCCTGCACATGTGCGGATCCTTCCGCGTTTTGGGGCTGGAAGCGCTCTTTCCGAGCGTTATTCTTCAGCCGGGTCACGTGGCTGCGCTTGTCTGGGTCTATTGCTAAGCCAGCAAGGGCGTGGGAGGGTTGCCAGCATCATCAGTAATCGGCTCTTGCGAATGAAGAGCGCACGCTGCACTTTCTGCACATGTGTGGATCCTTCCGCGTTTTGGGTTTGGAAGCGCTCGTTCCGAGCGTTTTTCTTCCACCGGCGGCACATGGTTGCGCTTGTCTGGGCCTATTGCCAAGCTAGCAAGGGCGTGGGAGGGTTGCGAGCATCATCGGTCATTGACGCTTGCGAATAAAGAGCGCCTACTGCACTTCCCACACATGCGCGGATCCTTCCGCGTTTTGGGGCTGGAAGCGCTTCTTCCGAGCGTTTTTCTTCCGCCGGCGGCACGTGGCTGCACTTGTCTGGGCTTATTGCCAAGCCAGCAAGGGCGTGGGAGGGTTGCGAGCATCATTGGTTATCGGCGCTCGCGAATGAAGAGTGCCTGCTGCACTTCCTGCACATGTGCGGATCCTTCCATGTTTTGAGGCTGAAAGCGCTCGTTCCGAGCGTTTTTCTTCCACTGGGTCACTTGTCTGCGCTTGTCTGGGCTTACGCAAGGGCGTGGGAGGGTTGCGAGCATCATCGGTCATCGGCGCTCGCGAATAAAGAGCACTTCCTGCACTTCCTGCACATGTGCGGATCCTTCCACGTTTTGGGGCTTGATGCGCTCGTTCCGATCGTTTTTCTTCCGTCTCGTCATGTGGCTGCGCTTGTCCGGGCCTATTGCCAAGTTAGCAAGGGTGTGGGAGGGTTGCGAGCATCATCGGTTATTGACGCTCGCGAATAAAGAGCGCCTGCTGCACTTCCTGCACATGAGCGGATCCTTCCGCGTTTTGGGGCTGGGAGCGCTCGTTCCAAGCGTTTTTCTCCCATCGGCGGCACGCGGCTGCACTTTTCTGGGCTTTTTTCCAAGCCAGCAAGGGCTTAGGAGGGTTGCAAGCATCATCGGTCATCGGCGCTCGCGTATGAAGAGCGCCCGCTGCACTTCCTGCGCATGTGCGGATCCTTCCGCGTTTTGGGGCTGGAAGCGCTCGTTCCGATCGTTTTTCTTCCGTCTCGTCATGTGGCTGCGCTTGTCTGGGCCTATTGCCAAGTTAGCAAGGGCGTGGGAGGGTTGCGAGCATCATCAGTTATTGACGCTCGCGAATAAAGAGCGCCTGCTGCACTTCCTGCACATGAGCGGATCCTTCCGCGTTTTGGTGCTGGAAGCGCTTGTTCCAAGCGTTTTTCTCCCGTCGGCGGCACGCGGCTGCGCTTTTCTGGGCTTATTGCCAAGCCAGCAAAGGCGTAGGAGGTTTGCGAGCATCATCGGTCATCGGCGCTCGCGTATGAAGAGCGCCCGCTGCACTTCCTGCGCATGTGCGGATCCTTCCGCGTTTTGGGGCTGGAAGCGCTCGTTCCGATCGTTTTTCTTCCGTCTGGTCACGTGGCTGCGCTTGTCTAGGCCTATTGCCAAGCCAGCAAGGGCGTGGGAGGGTTGCGAGCATCATTGGTTATCGACGTTCGCGAATGAAGAGCGCCCGCTACACTTCCTGCACATGTGCGGATCGTTGCGCGTTTGGTGGATAGAAGCGCTCGTTGCGAGCGTTTTTCTTCCACCGGGTCACGTGGTTGCTCTTGTCTAGGCCTATTGCCAATCCAGTAAGGGCGTGGGAGGGTTGCAAGCATCATTGGCCATCGGCGCTCGCGAATGAAGAGCGCCCGCTGCACTTCCTCCACATGTGCGGATCCTTGCGCGTTTTGAGGCTGGAAGCGCTCGTTACGAGCGTTTTTCTTCCACCGGGTCACGTGGATGCGCTTTTCTGGGCCTATTGCCAAGCCAGCAAGGGCGTGGGAGGGTTGCGAGCATCATTGATTATTGGCGCTCGCGAATGAAGAGAGACGCTGCACTTCCCGCGCATGTGCGGATCCTTGCGCGTTTTGAGGCTAGAAGCGCTCGTTCCAAGCAATTTTCTCCACCGGACCAAGTGGCTGCGCATTTCTGGGCCTATTGCCAAGCCAGCAAGGGCATGGGAGGGTTGCGAGCATCATTGGTCATTGTCGTTCGCGAATGAAGAGCGCCCGCTGCACTTCCTGCACATGTGCGGATCCATGTGCGTTTTGAGGCTAGAAGCGCTCCTT
The DNA here is from genome assembly GCA_947471745.1 of Closterium sp. Naga37s-1. Lineage (NCBI taxonomy): Eukaryota > Viridiplantae > Streptophyta > Zygnematophyceae > Desmidiales > Closteriaceae > Closterium > Closterium sp. Naga37s-1. The sequence goes on from CANJKZ010001042.1 coordinate 62,177, forward strand.
CCGAGCGTTTTTCTTCCACCGGGTCACATGGCTGCGCTTGCCAAGCCAGCAAGGGCGTGAGAGGGTTGCAAGCATCATTGGCCATCGGCGCTCGCGAATGAAGAGCGCCCGCTGCACTTCCTCCACATGTGCGGATCCTTGCGCGTTTTGAGGCTGGAAGCGCTCGTTCCGAGCGTTTTCTTCCACTTAGTCATGTGGATGCACTTGCCTGGGCCTATTGCCAAGCTTGGGAGGGTTGCGAGCATCATTGGTTATCGGCGCTCGCGAATGAAGAGCGCCCGCTGCACTTCCTGCACATGTGCTATTTCTTGCGCGATTTTAGGCTAGAAGCGCTCGTTCCGAGCGTTTTTCTTCCACCGAGTCTCGTGGCTGCGCTTGTCTGGGCCTATTTCCAAGCCAGCAAGGGCGTGGGAGCATCATCGGTCATCGGCGCTCGCGAATAAAGAGCACTTGCTGCACTTCCTGCACATGTGCGGATCCTTCCACGTTTTGGGGCTGGATGCGCTCGTTCCGATCGTTTTTCTTCCGTCTCGTCATGTGGCTGCGCTTGTCCGGGCCTATTGCCAAGTTAGCAAGGGCGTGGGAGGGTTGCGAGCATCATCGGTTATTGACGCTCGCGAATAAAGAGCGCCTGCTGCACTTCCTGCACATGAGCGGATCCTTCCGCGTTTTGGGGCTGGAAGCGCTTGTTCTGAGCGTTTTTTCTCCCGTCGGCGGCACGCGGCTGTGCTTTTCTGGGCTTATTGCCAAGCCAGCAAGGGCGTAGGAGGGTTGCAAGCATCATCGGTCATCGGCGCTCGCGTATGAAGAGCGCCCGCTGCACTTCCTACGCATGTGCGGATCCTTCCGCGTTTTGGGGCTGGAAGCGCTCGTTCCGATCATTTTTCTTCCGTCTGGTCACGTGGCTGCGCTTGTCTAGGCCTATTGCCAAGCCAGCAAGGTCGTGGGAGGGTTGCGAGCATCATCGGTCATTGTTGCTCGCGAATAAAGAGTGCCTGCTGCACTTCCTGCACATGCGCGGATCCTTCCGCGTTTTGGGGCTGGAAGCGCTTGATCCGAGCGTTTTTTTTTCCACCAGCGGCACGTGGCTGCACTTGTCTGGGCCTATTGCCAAACCAGCAAGGGCGTGGGAGGGTTGCGAGCATCATTGGTTATCGGCGCTCGCGAATCAAGAGCGCCCGCTACACTTCCTGCACATGTGCGGATCGTTGCGTATTTGGTGGATGGAAGCGCTCGTTGTGAGCGTTTTTCTTCCACCGGGTCACGTGGTCGCTCTTGTCTGGGCCTATTGCCAATCCAGCAAGGGCGTGGGAGGGTTGCAAGCATCATTGGCCATCGGCGCTCGCGAATGAAGAGCGCCCGCTGCACTTCCTCCACATGTGCGGATCCTTGCGCGTTTTGAGGCTGGAAGCGCTCGTTACGAGCGTTTTTCTTCCACCGGGTCACGTGGATGCGCTTGTCTGGGCCTATTGCCAAGCCAGCAAGGGCGTGGGAGGGTTGCGAGCATCATTGATTATTGGCGCTCGCGAATGAAGAGAGCAGCTGCACTTCCTGCGCATGTGCGGATCCTTGCGCGTTTTGAGGCTAGAAGCGCTCGTTCCAAGCGTTTTTCTCCACCGGACCAAGTGGCTCCGCATTTCTGGGCCTATTGCCAAGCTAGCAAGGGCATGGGAGGGTTGCGAGCATCATTGGTCATTTTCGTTCGCGAATGAAGAGCGCCCGCATCACTTCCTGCACATGTGCGGATCCGTGCGCGTTTTGAGGCTAGAAGCGCTCCTTCCAAGCGTTTTTCTTCCACCGGGTCACATGGCTGCGCTTGCCAAGCCAGCAAGGGCGTGAGAGGGTTGCAAGCATCATTGGCCATCGGCGCTCGCGAATGAAAAGCGCCCGCTGCACTTCCTCCACATGTGCGGATCCTTGCGCGTTTTGAGGATGGAAGCGCTCGTTCCGAGCGTTTTCTTCCACCGAGTCACGTGGATGCACTTGCCTGGGCCTATTGCCAAGCCAGCAATGGCGTGGGAGGGTTGCAAGCATCATTGGCCATCGGCGCTCGCGAATGAAGAGCGCCCGCTGCACTTCCTGCACATGTGCTCTTTCTTGCGCGTTTTTAGGCTAGAAGCGCTCGTTCCGAGCGTTTTTCTTCCACCGAGTCTCGTGGCTGCGCTTCTCTGGGCCTATTGCCAAGCCAGCAAGGGCGTGGGAGGGTTGCAAGCATCATTGGCCATCGGCGCTCGCGAATGAAGAGCGCCCGCTGCACTTCCTGCACATGTGCGGATCCTTGCGCGTTTTGAGGCTGGAAGCGCTCGTTCCGAGCGTTTTTCTTCCACCGGGTCACGTCGATGCGCTTGTCTGGGCCTATTACCAAGCCAGCAAGGGCGTGGGAGGGTTGCGAGCATCATTGGTTATCGGCGCTCGCGAATGAAGAGAGCCCGCTGCACTTCCTGCACATGTGCGGATCCTTGCGCGTTTTGAGGCTGGAAGCGCTCGTTCCGAGCGTTTTTCCTCCACCGGGTCACGTGGCTGCGCTTGTCTGGGCCTATTGCAAAGCCAGCAAGGGCATGGGACGGTTGCGAGCATCATTGGTCATTGGCGTTCGTGAATGAAGAGCGTCGGCTGCACTTCCTGCACATGTGCGGATCCTTGCGCATTAGGAGGCTGGAAGCGCTCGTTTCGAGCGTTTTTTTTCCATTGGGTCACGTGGCTGCGCTTGTCTGGGCCTATTGCCAAGCCAGAAAGGGCGTGGGAGGGTTGCGAGCATCATTGGCCATTAGCGCTCTCGAATGAAGAGCGCCCGCTGCACTTCCTGCACATGTGCGAATCCTTCCGCGTTTTGAGGCTAGAAACGCTCGTTCCGAGCGTTTTTCTTCCACCGGGTCACGTGGCTACGCTTGTGTGGGCCTATTGCCAAGCCAACAAGGGCGTGGGAGGGTTGTGAGCATCATTGGCCATCGGCGCTCTCGAATGAAGAGCGCCCGCTGCACTTCCTGTACATGTGCGGATCCTTGCGCGTTTTGATGCTGGAAGCGCCCGTTCCGAGCGTTTTTCTTCCACCGGGTCACGTGGCTGCGCTTGTCTGGGCCTATTGCCAAGCCAGCAAGGGCATGGGAGGGTTGCGAGCATCATCAGTCATCGGCGCTCGCAAATTAGGAGCGCCCGCTGCACTTCCTGCACATGTGCGGATGCTTCCGCGTTTTGGGGTTGGAAGCGCTCGTTAGGAGCGTTTTTCTTCCGCCGGGTCACGTAGCTGCGCTTTTCTGGGCCTATTGCCAACCCAGCAAGGGCGTGGGAGGGATGCGAGCATCTTCGGTCATCGGCGCTCGCGAATGAAGAGTGCCCGCTGCACTTCCTGCATATGTGCGGATCCTTTTGCGTTTTGGGGCTCGAAGCGCTCTTTCCGAGCGTTTTTCTTCCGCCGGGTCACGTGGCTGCGCTTTTCTGGGCCTTTTGCCAAGCCAGCAAGGGCGTGGGAGGGTTGCGAGCATCATCGGTCATCGGCGCTCGCGAATGAAAAGCGCTCGCTACACTTCCTACACATGTGCGGATCCTTCCGCATTTTTGGGCTAGAAGCGCTCGTTCCGAGCGTTTTTCTTCCGCCGGCGGCACGTGGCTGCGCTTGTGTGGGCCTATTGCCAAGCTAGCAAGGGCGTGGTAGGGTTGCGAGCATCATCGGTTATTGGCGCTCGCGAATGAAGAGCGCCCTCTGCACTTCCTCCACATTCGCGGATCCTTCCGCGTTTTGGGGCTGGAAGCACTCATTCCGAGCGTTTTTCTTCCGTCGGGTCACGTGGGTGCGCATGTCTGGGCCTGTTGCTAAGCCAGCAAAGGCGTGGGAGGGTTGCCAGCATCAGCAGTCATCGGTGCTCGCGAATGAAGAGCGCCCGCTGCACTTTCTGCACATGTGTGGATCCTTCCGCGTTTTGGGGCTGGAAGCGCTCGTTCCGAGCGTTTTTCTTCCGCTGGTGGCACGTGGCTGCGCTTGTCTGGGCCTATTGCCAAGCCAGCAAGGGCATGGGAGGGTTGCGAGCATCATCAGGTATCGGCGCTCGCAAATGAAGAGCGCCCGCTGCACTTCCTGCACATGTGCGGATGCTTCAGCGTTTTGGGGTTGGAAGCGCTCGTTACGAGTGTTTTTCTTCCACCGGGTCACGTGGATGCGCTTTTCTGGGCCTATTGCCAAGCCAGCAAGGGCGTGGGAGGGTTGCGAGCATTATTGGTCATCGGTGCTCACAAATGAAGAGCGCCCACTCCACTTCCTGCACATGTGCGGATCCTTCCAGGTTTTGAGTCTGAAAGCACTCGTTCCGAGCGTTTTTCTTCCACCGGGTCACTTGTCTGCGCTTGTCTGGGCCTATTGCCAAGCAAGCAAGGGCGTGGGAGGGTTGCGAGCATCATTGGTTATCGGCGCTCGCGAATGAAGAGCGCCCGCTGCACTTCCTCCACATGTGCGGATCCTTGCGCGTTTTGAGGCTGAAAACGCTCGTTCCGAGCGTTATTCTTCCACCGGGTCACGTGGATGCGCTTGTCTGGGCCTATTGCCAAGCCAGCAAGGGCGTGGGAGGGTTGCGAGCATCATTGGTTATCGGCGCTCGCGAATGAAGAGAGCCCGCTGCACTTCGTGCACATGTGCGGATCCTTGCGCGTTTTGAGGCTGGAAGCGCTCGTTCCGAGCGTTTTTCTTCCATCGGGTCACGTGGCTGCGCTTGTCTGGGCCTATTGCAAAGCCAGCAAGGGCATGGGACGGTTGCGAGCATCATTGGTCATTGGCGTTCGCGAATGGAGTGCGCCCGCTGCACTTCCTGCACATGTGCGGATCCTTGCGCGTTTGGAGGCTGGAAGCGCTCGTTTCGAGCGTTTTTCTTCCACCGGGTTACGTGGCTGCGCTTGTCTGGGCCTATTGCCAAGCCAGCAAGGGCGTGGGAGGGTTGCGAGCATCATTGGCCATCAGCGCTCTCGAATGAAGAGCGCCCGCTGCACTTCTTGCACATGTTCGAATCCTTCCGCATTTTGAGACTAGAAGCGCTCTTTCCGAGCGTTTTTCTTCCACCTGGTCACGTGTCTGCGATTGTCTTGGCATATTGCAAAGCCAGCAAGGGCATGGGACGGTTGCGAGGATCATTGGTCATTGGCATTCGCGAATGAAGAGCGCCGGCTGCACTTCCTGCATATGTGCGGATCCTTGCGCGTTTGGAGGCTGGAAGCGCTCGTTTCGCGCATTTTTTTTCCATCGGGTCACGTGGCTGCGCTTGTCTTGGCCTATTGCCAAGCCAAAAAGGGCGTGGGAGGGTTGCGAGCATCATTGGCCATTAGCGCTCTCGAATGAAGAGCGCCCGTTGCACTTCTTGCACATGTTCGGATCCTTCCGCATTTTGAGACTAGAAGCACTCGTTCCGAGCGTTTTTCTTCCACCTGGTCATGTGGCTGCGATTGTCTTGGACTATTGCCAAGCCAGCAAGGGCGTGGGAGGGTTGCGAGCATCATTGGCTATCGGCGCTCTCGAATGAAGAGCGCTCGCTGCACTTTCTGCACATGTACGGATCCTTCCGCGTTTTGAGGCTAGAAGCGCTCGTTCCAAGCGTTGTTCTTCCACCGGGTCACGTGGCTGCGCTTGTGTGGGCCTTTTGCCAAGCCAGCAAGGGCGTGGGAGGGTTGTGAGCATCATTGGCCATCGGCGCTCTCGAATGAAGAGCGCCCTCTGCACTTCCTGCACATGTGCGGATCCTTGCGCGATTTGATGCTGGAAGCGCCCGTTCCGAGCATTTTTTCTTCCACTGGGTCACGTGGCTGCGCTTGTCTGGGCCTATTTCCAAGCCAGCAAGGGCATGGGAGGGTTGCGAGCATCATCAGGTATCGGCGCTCGCAAATGAAGAGCGCCCGCTGCACTTCCTGCACATGTGCGGATGCTTCAGCGTTTTGGGGTTGGAAGCGCTCGTTAAGAGCGTTTTTCTTCCGCCGGGTCACGTGGCTGCGCTTTTCTGGGCCTATTGCCAACCTAGCAAGGGCGTGGGAGGGTTGCGAGCATCTTCGGTCATCGGCGCTCGCGAATGAAGAGCGCACGCTGCACTTTCTGCACATGTGTGGATCCTTCCGCGTTTTGGGGCTGGAAGCGCTCGTTCCGAGCGTTGTTCTTCCGCCGGCGGCACATGGTTGCGCTTGTTTGGGCCTATTGCCAAGCCAGCAACGGCGTAGGAGGGTTGCGAGCATCATCGGTCATCGGTGCTCGCGTATGAAGAGCGCCCGCTGCACTTCCTGCACATGTGCGGATCCTTACGCGTTTTGAGGCAGGAAGCTCGATCGGATCGTATTCCTTCCGTCTGGTCACGTGGCTGCACTTGTCTGGGCCTATTGCTAAGCCAGCAAGGGCGTGGGAGGGTTGCGAGCATCATCGGTCATTGACGCTTGCGAATAAAGAGCGCCTGCTGCACTTTCTACACATGCGCGGATCCTTCCGCGTTTTGGGGCTGGAAGCGCTTCTTCCGAGCGTTTTTCTTCCGCCGGCAGCACGTGGCTGCACTTGTCTGGGCCTATTGCCATGCCAGTAAGGGCGTGGGAGGGTTGCGAGCATCATCGGTCATCGGCGCTCGCGAATGAAGAGCACTTGATACACTTCCTGCACATGTGTGGATCCTTCCACGTTTTGGGGCTGGATGCGCTCGTTCCGATCGTTTTTCTTCCGTCTCGTCATGTGGCTGTGCTTGTCCGGGCCTATTGCCAAGTTAGCAAGGGCGTGGGAGGGTTGCGAGCATCATCGGTCATTGACGCTCGCTAATAAAGAGCGCCTGCTGCACTTCCTGCACATGAGCGGATCCTTCCGCGTTTTGGGGCTGGAAGCGCTCGTTCCGAGCGTGTTTCTCCCGCCGGCGGCACGCGGCTGCGCTTTTTGTGAGAATTAGCAGGCAGAAACAGAATTGAAGAAAGGAGGGGTTTCACTAGCAGCAGTTGGGATACATATAGCAAACCCTAACTGGGTTGTACTCGCTATAGAGCACCCCACTACAGGCTAGATAATAACATTCTGACACTTTTCTGGGCTTATTGCCAAGCCAGCAAGGGCGTAGGAGGGTTGCGAGCATCATCGGTCATCGGCGCTCGCGTATTGGGGCTGCACATGTGCGGATCCTTCCGCGTTTTGGGGCTGGAAGCGCTCGTTCCGATCGTTCTTCTTCCGTCTGGTCACGTAGCTGCGCTTGTCTGGGCCTATTGCCAAGCCAGCAAGGGCATGGGAGGGTTGCAAGCATCATCGGTCATTGTTTCTCGAGAATAAAGAGCGCCTGCTACACTTCCTGCACATGCGCGGATCCTTCCACGTTTTGGGGCTGGAAGCGCTTGTTCCGAGCGTTTTTCTTCCGCCGGCGGCACGTGGCTGCACTTGTCTGGGCCTATCGCCAAACCAGCAAGGGCGTGGGAGGGTTGCGATTATCATCGGTCATCGGCGCTCGCGTTTGAAGAGAACCTGCTGCACTTCCTGCACATGTGCGGATGCTTCCGCGTTTTGCGTCAGGAAGCGCTCATACTGAGCGTTTTTCTTCCACCGAGTCACATCGCTGCACTTGTTTGGGCCTACAGCCAAGCCAACAAGGGCGTGGGAGGGTTGCGAGCATCATCGGTCATCGGCGCTCGCGAATGAAGAGCGCCCGCTGCACTTCCTGCACTTGTGCGGATCCTTTTGCGATTTGAGGCTGGAAGCGCTCTTTCCGAGCGTTTTTCTTCCGCCAAGTCACATGGCTGCGCTTGACTGGGCCTATTGCCAAGCCAGCAACGGAGTGGGAGGGTTCCGAGCATCATCGGTCATTGGCGCTCGCGAATGAAGAGTGCCCGCTGCACTTCCTGCACATGTGCGGATCCTTCCGCGTCTTGGAGCTGGAAGCGCTCCTTCCGAGCACTTTTATTCCGTCGGGCCATGTGGCTGCCCTTGTCTGGGCCTATTGCCAACCCAGCAAGGGCGTGGGAGGGTTGCGAGCATCTTCGGTCATCGGCGCTCGCGAATGAAGAGCGCCCGCTGCACTTCCTGCACATGTGCGGATCCTTTTGCATTTTGAGGCTGGAAGCGCTATTTCCGAGCGTATTTCTTCCGCCAAGTCACGTGGCTACGCTTGTCTGCGCCTATTGCCAAGCCAGCAACTGTGTGGGAGGGTTACAAGCATCATCGGTCATCGGCGCTCGCGAATGAAGAGCGCCCGCTGCACTTCCTGCACATGTGCGGATCCTTCCGTGTTTTGGGGCTGGAAGTGCTCGTTCCGAGCGTTTTTCTTCCACCGGGTCATGTGGCTGCGTTTTTCTGGGCCCATTGCCAAGCCAGCAAGGGCGTGGGAGGGCTGCGAGCATCATCGGTCATCGGCGCTCAAGAATGAAGAGCGCACGCTGCACTTCCTGCACATGTAAGGATGCTTCCGCGTTTTGGGGTTGGAAGCGCTCGTTCCGAGCGTTTTTCTTCAGCTGCGTCACATGGCTGCACTTGTCTGGGCCTATTGCCAAGCCACAAAGGGCGTGGGAGGGTTGCGAGCATCATCAATGATTGGCGCTCGCGAATAAAGAGTGCCCGCTGCACTTCCTGCACATTCACGATCCTTCCGCGTTTTGGGGCTGGAAGCGGTCGTTTCGAGCGTTTTTCTTCCGCCAGGTCATGTGGTTGCGTTTGTCTGGGCCCATTGCCAAGCCAGCAAGGGCGTGGGAGGGTAGCGAGCATCATCGGTCATCGGCGCTCACGAATGAAGAGCGCACGCTGCACTTCCTGCACATGTGCGGATGCTTCCGCGTTTTGAGGTTGGAAGCGCTCGTTCCGAGCGTTTTTCTTCCACCGCGTCACATGGCTGCGCTTGTCTGGGCCTATTGCCAAGCCACAAAGGGCGTGGGAGGGTTGCGAGCATCATCGGTCATTAGCGCTCGCGAATAGAGAGTGCCCGCTGCACTTCCTGCACATTCACGGATCCTTCCGCGTTTTGGGGCTGGAAGCGGTCCTTTCGAGCGTTTTTCTTCCACCTGGTCACGTGGCTGCGCTTGTCTGGGCCTATTGCCAAGCCAGCAAGGGCGTGGGAGGGTTGCCAGCATCATCGGCCGTCGGCACTCGCGAATGAAGAGCGCCCGCTGCACTTCCTGCACATGTGCGGATCCTTCCGCGTTTTGGGGCTGGAAGCGCTCGTTCCGAGCGTTTTTCTTCCGCCTGGCTGCGATTATCTGGGCCTATTGCCAAGCCAGCAAGGGCATGGGAGGGTTGCGAGCATCATCGGTCATCGGCGCTCGCGAATGAAGAGCGCCCGCTGCACTTCCTGCACATGTGCGGATCCTTCCGCGTTTTGAGGCTGGAAGCGCTCGTTCCGAGCGTTTATCTTCCGCCGGGTTACGTGGCCGCGCTTGTCTGGGCCTATTGCTCAGCCAGCAAGGGCGTGGGAGGGTTGCGAGCATCTTTAGTCATCGGCGCTCGCGAATGAAGAGAGCCCGCTGCACTTCCGGAAGGATCCGCACATGTGCAGGAAGTGCAGCGGTCGTTCTTCATTCGCGAGCGCCGATGACCGATGATGCTCGCAACCCTCCCACGCCCTTGCTAGCTGAGCAATAGGCTTAGACAAGCGCAGCCACGTGACCTGGCGGAAGAAAAACGCTTGGAACAAGCGCTTTCAGCCCCAAAACGCGGAAGGATCCGCACATGTGCAGGAAGTGCTGCGGGTGCTCTTCATTCGCGAGCGCCGATGACTGATGATGCTCGCAACCCTCCCACGCTCTTGCTGGCTGGTAACTGGCCCCGACAAGCACAGCCACATGACCCGGCGGAAGAAAAACGCTCGGAACGAGCGCTTCCACCACCAAAACGCTGAAGGATCCGCACATGTGCAGGAAGTGCAGCGGGCGCTCTTCATTCGGGAGCGCCGATGAGCGATGATGCTCGCAACCCTCCCACGCCCTTGCTGGCTTGGTAATAGGCCCAGACAAGTGCAGCCACGTGACCCGGCGGAAGAAAATCTCTAGGAACGAGTGCTTCCAGCCCCAAAACGCGGAAAGATCGCACATGTGTAGGAAGTGCAGCGGGCGCTCTTCATTCGCGAGCTCCGATGACCGATGATGCTCGCAACCCTCCCACGCCCTTGCTGGATTGGTAATAGGCCCAGACAAGTGCAGCCACGTGACCCGGCGAAAGAAAATCGCTCGAAACGAGCGCTTCCAGCCCCAATACGCGGAAGGATCCGCACATGCGCAGAAAGTGCAGCGGGCGCTCTTCATTCGCGAGCGCCGATGACCGATGATGCTCGCAAGCCTCCCATGCCCTTGCTGGCTTCGTAATAGGCCCAGACAGGCGCAGCCACTTGGTCCAGTGGAAGAAAAGTGCTCGGAAGGAGCGCTTTTAGCTCCAAAACGCGGAAGGATCCGCACATGTGCAGGAAGTGCAGCTGGCGCTCTTCATTCGCGAGCGCCGATGACCGATGATGCTCGCAACCCTCCCACGCCTCTCCTGTCTTGGAAATAGGCCCAGACAAGCACAGCCACATGACCCGGCGGAAGAAAAAGGCTTGGAACAAGCGCTTCCATCCCCAAAACGCGGAAGGATCTGCACATGTGCAGGAAATGCGCTCTTCATTCGCGAGCGCCGATGACAGCTCCTCTCGAAAAAAATACGTGAAATGAGGGTGCTTTTGAGACGTCTTAATAGCACCGTCATTTCACGTTGCCAACGCTGTGACAAGCCACATCCCCAACTCCTCTCATGCCCTTCCATCCTCTCTCTTCCTCCACTCTCCCCTTCCCCTCCAGGCGATTGCACCTTCGCCCATCATTCCGATATGTGTGTTGCTAACGCTATTTTCAACTACACCTCCAGCTCCTCACCTATTTCCCCCATTCCTTCGCCCAGACCCCCTCCTGCTCCCCCCTTGCCTCCGCCCAGCTCAAATCCTCTTTCCGCCCCTCCATCCCCTAATCTCCCCTCCGACCCACAAGACCACTCAATCCTGCTCCCTTCCTCGAAGCTGCTTTCCGCCGCAACCTTCTCAGAGGGGTTGGTGAGGCAGAAGCTGTTGTGCAAGGGGGGGGGTGAGAAGAAGGGAGAAGTGGAGGAGGGAGAAGGGGAAGAGGGAGAAGGGGAGGAGGGAGAGGGGGAAGAGGAGACGGTGCGGATGGTAAAGAGAGTGGTACAAGACGGTGCGAGGAGTGCTGCCCATGCCTTGCTTTTCGCTCCCACCGCTGCTGCTGCTATAGCTGCTTCTGCTTCTTCGGCTTTTGCTAGTCCTCCCACCTGTGAGTAGAGAGCATCACTGGGTGCAGCAGGGTTTTTTCAACGCTACAACCTGACAGAGGCACTCATGTTCCTCGCCCACTTCGCAGGGGATATCCACCAGGTGAGGTTGGTAGTGGTGCACTAATATGATAGCAAAGCAGCAAAGAAGCAAAGTGCAAAAGGTGCAGGTTCCAACATAAAAGTGCACTTTTGAGTCGACTCAAAAGGCGCCACAGACAGAGGCACTTATGTTTCTCGCGCACTTCGCAGGGGATATCCACCAAGTGAGCATGGGTTTGGTGAAATAATTTCAACAAGTGCCAGGGGTTAGCAGACAGCACAACCTGACAGAGGCACTCATGTTCCTCGCGCACTTCGCAGGGGACGTGCACCACGTGAGGGTGGGGGGGAGTGAACGTATAAGCAACGGCAAGGGGCACAGAAGCAAAGGAGCAAGGAGCAAAGGGTGGGGCGTCCATAAGAGGCTACAACCTCACCAGCTCGAATCCCGTCTCCGCCTCTCCATCCCCCAATCTCCCCCCCGACCCTCAAGACCCCTTTGCACCTTTGCCACGGGACAAAGGGTGGGCCGTCCATAAGAGGCTACAACCTGACACTGGCACTGCTGATGCTGGCGCACTTTGTAGGGACGTGCACCAGGTGAGCTGGGAGGCAAGGAAGGGTGCATGTATAACCCCATAGCCGCTCTTCAGCCTTTGCACGTGGGATGGGATGCACCTCATTTATGGGTAGCGTCAGAGGTGCAAGTTTTTTCTCGTGAGACTCGAGACTCTTCGAAAGGTAACAGGGTGCACGTGACATGGTTCAAGAGGAAAACGAACCTACATGCAATACGTATGCCCGCCCTGCCAACTATCAAGGCTGTTCTAAAGTTATCAGAATGCATGTGACATGGTTCAAGAGGAAAACGGACCTGCACCTGGTATGTCTGCCCTGCCCTGCCATGCCATGCCATGCCATACCATACCATGCATGCGATGTGCCCATCCTGGCCTGATGCAATATGCCATGCCATGCCATGCTATTCATGCCGTTTCAGACGATGGAAATGACTAGGATGACATCTGTAATGAGGTGACTTTTGAGTCGATCCGAAAGTCACCTATTAACCAGGATGATATCCGTAATCTGTTTATGTGGCATGTTGTTGGTGTTTTTATGGCATCTGTTTTTTTATTTTCCTCCACCCTTCTCCACACCATTTCACCACCCTGCCCTCCTTGAGGACACTTCCATGTATAGAAGGACTACATGATAGCCATGGCCATGGAGAGGGGTGGAGAGGGGTGGGAAGGGGTTTATTGGTCGACGAGGTGCAGCATGGTGGTACGCATGTGCTACAACGATAGCCACACCACCATCACATCGGCCCTCGTGTCTTTGGGGTCCTTCACCCTCTACACCCCTCTCTACCCCACTCTACCCATTTCTACTCCCCTCCACACCCCTCCACTGCTCTCCACTCCAGGTATGGGACAGCTACATCATAGCCACAGCCATCCACCTGTGCTACGACGGCAGCAGCACCGCCATGCTGCATCATATCGCCCACCAACTCGCCTCTGACTGGCGCACGCTCATTCCAGCCTGGACCTCCTGCCCTGAGGATAATCGTTCTTATGCTGCTGCTGCTGCTGAATCAGCATCGGCCATTTCTCCTGCTGAAGCTGCTGCCTGCCCAGCTGTGTAAGTGCCTTTTCTCTCTCCACCAACTCGCCTCTGGCGCCCCCTCATCCCTACATGGGCCTCCTGCCCTGGAGATATCGTTTTTCCTGCTCCTGAAGCTGCTGAGCTGCTGAGGCTATGGGTGCTTCTCCTGCTGAAGCTGTTGCCTTCCCTGCTGTATAAGTGCCACTTATCTCGCCACCAACTCGCCTCTGACTGGCTCCCTCACATTCCTGCCTGGGCCTCCTGCCATGGGGTCGTTGCCTCTTATGGTGCTGCTGCTGATGGTGCTGCTGCTGATGGTGCTGCTGCTGCTAAATCAGCATTGGTCGTTTCTCCTGCTCAAGCTGCTACCTGCCCAGCTGTGTAAGTGACCTGTCTGATGTTATGGGTGCTTTTACTGATGATTACGCAGCTGCTGAAGCAACACCAAACCTTGCTCCTGCCCGAATTGCTGCATGTCCAGCTGTGTAAGTGCCTCTGCTCTCCATATCCTTGTCCAATAGGAGGACACTGTGTCTTGTAATGTCAAGTCTGTTCTGATGTACCTTGTCCCACACTGTTTTCATTCCACACTGTTTTCATTCTTAAGTCTCTGCTCTGCCTTCTCTTCTGTTCATGCAACTGTGCGTTATTTTAACTCAGTTTTCTAAACTCAGTGGTTCTTGTGTTTGTGCAACTGTGCATAAACTTTAACTCGTATTTAAACTCAGTGGTTCTTCTGTTTGTGCAACTGCAGGTTGCGCACTACTGATAAGTCTGCCTTACATTTCTTGCGGGTCTGACTCCGTAATTCTTGGTCTTGAATTGACCCTCTGTTGTTTCTTCTTGCTTCTTGTATCTCCTCGTACCTCTTTGCACCTCCTCGCACCTTCGCACCTCCTCGAACATCCTCGCACCTGCTCTTATCTCTGCTCACTATCAGATATGCCATGGACAGCGGAAAATCGCATCCCCTCAGCATACTTGTTGGGCTGAGAAAAAGCCCTTAGGATCTTTGCAGGACTGATGTAATAGCGGAAGCTTTTAATGAAGTAGTTGAACCACCTTGCGCTAGTATATGAGGGCAAAGTAGATTGATTAAAACAAAGAGATACAAGATTATATAAGAGTACAAGGAATACGAAGAGGTACGGTTGTAACCACTTTACTGTTGCTGTTGCGGTTCGATACAGTGACGACTCGGGCAACTGCTCTGTAGCGAGTCAGTTGTGTGTCCTTGCTGTCGCGCTGTACTTGTCAGGTCAAAGGTCGCTGACCTTTGACTTTTGCGTAACCTCCAACAGTTACTTTCAACCTCCGAGGGTTGACTCGCCGGTGCTTCGATATGCTTCGCTTCGTTTGTGCCTTAGTGTTTCGACACGACAGAGGCGCTTAAGATCGATTGTTTCCAACAATACTCACCTGTAACTAGTGCACAATCACTCCACCTGTCCAACTGCCCAGCTGTGTATCTCATCGCATCTCCTGGCACCTATTTGCACCACCTCTGACAATCAGATATGCCATGGAGAGCACAAAGGATGCATGCAAGTGGGCCTATCGCAATGCGACACCTGGAGCTGTGCTTGGAGGTGCGTTGCTGTGCATGCAAAACATCGAGCCGTAAGGAATAATAGTTGCATGTTAGGCGGTGGCATTTTCGTGTCCTCGATGCTTGCAAAAATGACTTGCGGTGTTTCCGACATTTCTTGCAATGCATACCAACAGAACAGAGCCATTTCCCTGACTTGTCTACCATTCAAATTTGTTACTCTTTTTTCATAACAATTGTTTTCTTCTTACCACCTGCACCACCGTTTTTACCTGATTCCTCTTCCTCCCTTACCGTGCGTTTCGCCCAACACCACCGCATCGCACTGTCGGCTTCTTCATGAAACTCCACGGATGAGTATCTCAATTCTCGCCTGCCCGTGGTGGAACATTTGCATTGCCATGGGTGGGGTGCGCCTTGCCCGTGTTCTCAACCACATCTTCGCTCGACATAGGGATGTAAAGTAAATGCGAGTATTTCAATACTCGCCTGTCCGTAGTGGAGATTCGCATTGCTATGGGTGGGGTGCGCCTTGCCCGTATTCTCAACCACATCTTTGCTCCACTTAAGGATGTGCAGTAGATACTTAGGGTTTCGAGTTTGGGAGGATTTAGGGGGTAAATAGTGTATCCAAGCCAGGGTTTTTTTTTTTTTTAATTTCCACTACTCGGATTTCCAGAGCTGTTTTCTAGGGAACTCTGAAATTCAGGGTTAATTATGAGCGTTACTCTGATTTGTCAGAGAAAACTAAACTTATGAAAAATATGCTCTTGTCAGTCAGTGTAATTATTTTTCCAATTCTGAATGTCCTCTCAAGTTTTGAACCCAGTCCTTCTGCACTCCTACCAAAACTATAACCGTTGCGCTACGCTTACAAAGTACCCAGCTGACGAAAGTTATATAATTGTATCTAGTCGGCCTAACCATCTTCCACCAATTGGGGGGGGGGGGGAGGGGGGCTCGGTCGATATGCCTATACCCTGTACAGAGAAAAATACATTCGCCACAAATGTACACTGGTCTCTCAGAGTAGCTAAAATCAGAACCCTGACAAATCAGAGAAAACTTATCTTCCAAAAAAATTACCCAGACACGTCAGAGTGACCCCCTAAAAACCACTCTGATTTTCAGAGAAACAGAGTAATTTACTCTGATAAAAAAAAACCCTGATCCAAGCAATGAATGTACCAAAAAATCACTGAATAAATGTACATTCACGAAAAATGTGCTTCCTATCACCACTTGAAGTGCGATCGCTGATATGACATTTTTCCCATGCTTCCAATGCTGAATGGTAGAATGAAGCCTGGAACCAACTGTCTCTCCCCACCCCAGTCCCCAAACGCATTTAGCAGCTCAACGCTACTGTGTTTGCCGATTGCATGCATGCTGCTTTACTTCTCGACAACGTGAGCAATGATGTGCTACGCTAGGTAGCGTGCTGGCGGAAAATCTCTTTGGAATTTCCTAGCAGATTCTGAGCAAGAGTGAAACATCTGCCTAAAAGCGTTTACATAAGATGCACACTAGTACATGTAACGGTACACGCCCATGTGACACAACCATTTCAAAAACTTCGCGAACCGTCGCGAATAAACATTCTATCTTTCGCCTGCTTTCCTGCTGTCCTAGTGGGTTTCGTCAATTCTACGTATATTTGCTGTCTTTCACCTGAGTTTGTCAAGTAGAATCAGATCACTGAGTGTGTGGGCAGACTAGGTGTCCCTCCCAACTTCACACAGGTAGCCATGGCTGAAGTTGCAACTGCTCGACTTGCGTATTCGATAAGCAATCTTATGGGCCCTTTATACGCAATCTTAGGCCCGTCATCTTCGCAGGGTGCATTGTGATTCTCTCCTGATTTAGGGTTGAGGTTGAGTGCCGTGACGAGTCTCCGAGTCTCCTGCCGCACGCCGCGTGTTCCTTTTCCACCCTGCCGGCTTGATATTCCACTCCCTATGGCTCATCCGACGGTGGTGGTAGAACAGAACCCTCAGCGTACGGCTGTAATGGTCACCCTGAGAATAAACCATTGCATTCCGAACGATTCTGAACACTTGGTGCTGAACCGATCCAGCTGCTGCGGCGAACCACCCGATTGCCGGCGCCTTGCACGGATTGATATCGTGACGCCACGTGACGAGCGGCCTTCCTTCTGTGAGTCGCCGGGCCATCGCATGGCTCTGTTGATTCGACTTGCGGCGCAGCATCACCACACAATCTGCCAGAATCGACGGTCACACTGCGGCAAGCTACAGGAAACCTCGGAGGATCGAGCTCAGCCACTAACATTCCAGAGTTTCGAGAGAGGTGCTCCAAACATGATTTACCATCTCCAGATAGCCTGTAGGACCTCCAGACATATATTTAGGTCATGGGCTCCGGCAGTCTTACGAGACATACTGCCCGTGAGCTCTCGTAGTCCTGCTAGCTGGCTTCGAGGAAGGGGAAAGCGTCCCTCTGTTCTCGCCGATTTTGAACGTCAGTGTGGTGGTTGCGATGGGTGGGAGATGGGGAGCGCGCGGAGAGGCGGGGATGGGTGGCGGCAGGGAAACCGGCGCCGCGGGCACAAATGCGACGCGAGAGCGCCGTCGCCGCGTGTTTAAATCGCTGCAAATGCAAGGGGCTGAGCAGGAAGAAGCGCCAGCGAAGGCGTTCTTTCCGCGCGGCACTCCGCTGTACGTTTCCCTGCTGGATCTATCATGGGAGGGACTTACTAGTAGCATCTCCTTCAAAAGGTACCGCCCCGCAGGTAGACGTAATGGGAGGCTTCAAAAGGACCGCCCCGCCATCTCCCTCATCTGTGGGTCGCAGACAGCCTCGTCGTTACGTCTTTCAGTTTTTTAGGAGCCGCATGGACTCACCCCAACGCAGCTTCCACTTCGTCCCAATGGTCCAACCACCTCAACTCCTCCGTCCCACCCACTTCTGCCCCCGTTTTCTTCCTCCCTCCCTACTCAAACCTTCCGTACCTCCCCTCCCTTTCTCCTCCTCCATTCCTCCCCCTCCCTTTCTTCCCCTCCCTTACTCCCCCACCTTCCCCCTCCCCCACCGTCCTCCTTCTCCCACCTGCCCCACCGTCCCGCCAATCCCCCCCTTTCCACTATCCGCACTTGAACAGAATCTGCTGTCTCTCCTTCTCCACCTCTATTCAATCTCCAAGTCCCCCGTCTCTGTAAATCCTCTCTCCTACCCCACCGTTCAGAATCGTCTCTCCTCATCGTCCCTCTCATCGGATGCGCGTCTCTCCCCACCACTGCCGCGTGCTCTTGAAGCTGCTACTCTGGATAGCTTGCGCAGGCAGCATCAGCGTCTACCAAGCCCGCACAGTCTCAGCCCACGGCCTCAAAGGTACCAGTCTCTCCCCACCACTGCCGCATGCTGTTGAGTCTCCTACTCTGAGTAGCTTGCACAGGCAGCATCAGCGTCTACCAAGCCGGCACAGTCTCAGCCCACGGCCTCAAAGGTACCTGCCGTTGCTAAAAGCTGGTCTGGGCTGAACCATGGGTGTTGTTGTGCTTCCTGGCTCGCTTCCTGGCTCGCTTCCTGGCTCGCTTCCTGGCTCGCTTCCTGGCTCGCTTCCTGGCTCGCTTCCTAACTCGCTTCCTGGCTCGCTTTTTAATTCGCTTCCTGGCTCGCTTCCTGGCTCGCTTCCTGGCTCGCTTCCTGGCTCGCTTCCTAACTCGCTCCCTGGCTCGCTTCCTGGCTCGCTTCCTAATTCGCTTCCTAACTCGCTTTCTGGCTCGCTTCCTGGCTCGCTTCCTAACTCGCTTCCTGGCTCGCTTCCTGGCTCGATTCCTAACTCGCTTCCTGGCTCGCTTCCTAATTCGCTTCCTGGCTCGCTTCCTGGCTCGCTTCCTGGCTCGCTTCCTGGCTCGCTTCCTAACTCGCTTCCTGGCTCGCTTCCTGGCTCGCTTCCTAATTCGCTTCCTGGCTCGCTTCCTGGCTCGCTTCCTGGCTCGCTTCCTGGCTCGTTTCCTGGCTCGCTTCCTGGCTCGCTTCCTAACTCACTTCCTGGCTCGCTTCCTGGCTCGCTTCCTGGCTCGCTTCCTAACTCGCTTCCTGGCTCGCTTCCTGGCTCGCTTCCTGGCTCGCTTCCTGGCTCGCTTCCTGGCTCGCTTCCTGGCTCGCTTCCTAACTCGCTTCCTGGCTCGCTTCCTGGCTCGCTTCCTGGCTCGCTTCCTAACTCGCTTCCTGGCTCGCTTCCTGGCTCGCTTCCTAACTCGCTTCTTGGCTCGCTTCCTGGCTCGCTTCCTGGCTCGCTTCCTAACTCGCTTCCTGGCTCGCTTCCTGGCTCGCTTCCTAACTCGCTTCTTGGCTCGCTTCCTGGCTCGCTTCCTGGCTCGCTTCCTAATTCGCTTCCTGGCTCGCTTCCTGGCTCGATTCCTAACTCGCTTCCTGGCTCGCTTCCTGGCTCGCTTCGTAACTTGCTTCGTAACTCGCTTCCTGGCTCGCTTCCTGGCTCGCTTCCTGGCTCGCTTCCTAATTCGCTTCCTGGCTCGCTTCCTGATTCGCTTCCTGGCTCGCTTCCTGGCTCGCTTCTAACTCGCTTCCTGGCTCGCTTCCTGGCTCGCTTGCATCAGAGCAACCGCACTTACTAGTCCCATCTCCCCCCCACTCCCTCCAGATTGCGCTGACCAGGAGCGGCTCTCCCATCGTCCTGTCGGCTCTCCCATCGTCCCATCGTACAAAGAACGATCACGACGAAGCAGGCAGAGGGAAAGAGGTGAATTTTGATCGACTCAAAAGTCCCTTCCCCTCTCCCCCCCACTTCCTCCAGATTGCGCGGACATTCTTGCAGCAGGAACAACTCTCCCATCGCCTCTTGCCACGGCAACCGATTACGACGAAGCAAGCAGAGCAAAAGGGACGCCCTCGCGAGGGTACAAGCGCGAAGACGGTGTCTGCTGGAGCCGGGCCGAGATGGCATGCTACGCAGCGATAGGCAGCGCCGGGGTATCCCACAAGAGACGCCGCAGAAGAGCGCGCGCAGCCGCATGTGTCTGGTGCCCTTGAAACGAAAACTGCGGCTAATACCACCCTGGTACCGGCGGGAGTGCCTGCGAGTGGAGCCAATGGAACAGCTGCGAGCCACACTGCTAGCCGGCAATGCCACTGCCTGCCGCTACTTGCTCTACCATCAAACTATAGACGGGCAGGGCAACCGGCTGATGTCTCTCGTCTCCTCGTTTGCGTACGCGCTGCTGACGGGTCGGATTCTCCTGCTGGTGTCCCGCAGTGGTCCCGCTACAGAGTTCTGTGAGCCATTCGAGCATGAGGCATCGTGGGTCCTGTTCGATGGGTCGGAGGAAGAAGGGGAGAGGAATGCGAGGCTGCTACACAACCATGTGGCCCAGGAGTGGAGGAGCGTGAGGGAGGGAGAGGAGGCACGGGCGTCGGGTGACAAGCTGCTGCCACCAATGTGCGTTCTGTGCTGTGCTGTGCTGTGCCGTGCCGTGATAATCACTTGTTCTTGTTCCAGCGTTTCTTGTCAGTCATACTGTGTCTGCCTTCTCACATGCGTTGTACGCGCAGCTTTACCCATGCTTAACGGATGGATTGTTCTCATAGCCTTTACGAAGCGTATCGAAGCTCTCACCGTCCACTTCGTCAATCCTTGTGTTCCCCTCATCCTCTCCCTCATTCCGATTCTTTCCCTTTCCCTTCCCTTCTTGCTCCCGCAGGCTACGCCTGGACATTAACCAAGCAACCTCCCCGTCTGGCTTCTTGTTCTTCTGCGAGGCAGAGCAGCAGTGGCTCTCCCACACGGCCACGTTACTCCTCACCTCCAACCAATACTTCCTCCCCGCGCTCTACTCCTCCCCTCCTTCCGCCGCCTCCTCCGCCTCCTCTTCCCGGCGCACATGCCCTTCCGCTCGCTCTCCCGCCTGCTGCTTCTTCCCCCCGCAACCGCATCTGGGCGGGCATCACCCACCGCTACCACACCCTCCTTGCCCCGGCGCCCGCTCGTGTCGGCCTGCAGGGGCGCTTTCAACGCATGCAAGGGAGAGCACAGTAGCTTGGTACACTACCGCTATGGGGCGTTGCATGCTGCAAGCTCTCAACTCCTCCACCGTGCAGAGAGCAAGGGGTATGCGGCTTGCCAGGGAGGCGGCTTGCAGCCAAATCAGGGTCCTTTTGAGATGCGGCGGGGACGGGATATGCGAGAGGGGGAGGGAGGGGGAGAGGGAGTAGGCTCAGCAGGGCGGGGCACGAGTGGGAGTACTGGGCACGGGGTGGGAGGTGTGGGTGAGAATGGTGCACTCCGGGGTGGTAAGTTTGATTCAAAGACGACTATAACAGTGAGTGGTAGTGACAGGAGCAGTGTAGGTGGTAGTGGTAGTGGTAGTGGTGGTGGCTGCAGCGTGGGGGGTTCATGGGGTGATGTGACTGAGGTAATGGTAGCGTCTCTCAACCAAAACCTAGTGCATAACCTCTCAGAGGCAGTGACGGCTGATGTGCCTGTAGCGAGAGTGACAGTGGGAAGTGACACTGCTTGTGCTCCTACACAGGAAGAGCCACCACCCAATAGTACTGCCTCCACTGCTGATCCTGCCGCGCCTGCTGCTACTGTAACTCCCGTTATAAGCACGGACGCTAGAAGCAGCAGCACCAGTAGTGGCACTGGCAGCAGCAGCAGCAGCAGCAGCAGCAGCAGCAGCAGCAGCAGCAGCAGCAGCAGCAGCAGCAACAGGAGCGGCAGCGGCGTTGGCAGCAGCATTAGCAAGAGCAGCAGTGGCACTTCTGGGTATGGCGTGCATATAGTGCACTTGACCGCAGATGACAAGGAGAACACCACCAATACGGCATCGGTAGACCGAGCCATCATCGACATCTACACCCTCGCTCTCTTTTCCGATGCTCTTATCATCTCCAAGACTTCTACTTTCGGCTACCTCTGTGCATCCCTCTTTGGAGTGCCCCATGTTACATTCGTGGGGCACACTTGCATTCCCGCTGTTTCCGAGCCGTGTATGCACTGGCCCCCCACCAATGATCGATGCCCCGATGGAAATCCACAGAAGCTGCAGCTGCTCCTGGCTGAGAAGCCAGATGTGCCCCTCATGCCCTGTATGGACAGACCCAATTCACTTGGGATCAAGCCCTTAGACAGTGCCAGAACGACTATTCCTACTACCAGCCCTGAGGTCCAAGTCGAAGGGCCTTGGGCCAGGCCTTTCTCTTTCACAAGTGATTAATTTTAACTCTGAAGAATTATAGTCGATGTTTCAAGTTAGCCTTTCATTTCAGGTTTTGTGGCCAATGCAACCTGGCTTTCAGTGTATTTTATTTAGATGTGTAATCTACCTGCTTTTATAGGAAGATTTCGAATTATGTTACAACATCTACAACCCTGTCAGGAATTTTCCTTAATTCCTTATCGGGTTGACTGCTACGCGTACAGCCCGGTTTTCGGACTTCGCACGTTCGGCCGATTTCAACGCTGCCGAGGCTCCTCGCGTCGCCTTCGGCATTTTCCATCGCCAAACCTGCACCCCAACCTCGCTCGTCCGAGGTTTCCTCCTAGCTAGGCTAGCTCCTACATTAGTGTGTTCCTTCATTGTATTCTCAGATCATTCAATCACAGTCTCGCTATTCGTTTACCTGCGCACTCTCTTTTATAACTCATAACACCTGGTTTCAGAGCTACTTTCCTAGTTCACCTCGCTTTTCCGATGGTAATTTGGTGGCATAGGGTGTGGCTGGTTTAGTGACTACACGACGGTTGGCTGCAGGGATTGTTAATTCAATCCTGCCCGACTCCGATAGTTCGTGTTTTCACTTGCCTGAAGGCCACGGAGACCCGACTGCCCACCAGACGTAGCGCTAGGCACATGGATCAGGAGGCGGTTAACAGGATGATGGCACAAGTGGCAGAAATGCAGGAGAGCATGAAGACATTAATGGCGGAAGTGACAACACTGCGAGAGGAAAACGCCGAGCTACGCCAGACGCGAGGTGAAGCGCGTCAGGAGTCGCCTGTGGACGAAGGCGAGGGCAACAGTCAGGTGATGAGCAATCCGCTGGATGCGCTCACACGTGACTTCGAAGAAGAAGATAGGCAGCGAGCGGCGGCAGCGCCAGTTGCAGTAACGACGATCAAGATCAAGCCCGTCAACCCGCCCCCGTTTAATCCTACGGACAAGACGGTTACAGTAAAAGGGTGGCTGTTCGGGTCGAGGTCTTGTTCACTGCAGCAGGAGTTAACGACGACGCCACGCGTATTAATTACGCGGTTTCGCTTCTTCGAGGTGCAGCGCTTGAGTGGTGGCGCCGAACCTTGGAAACAGGGACGCCGACAGGTGTGACGCATGCGGCAGACGGACCTCAACAGTGACTAATCAAGTGGCACAATCAATATTCGGAGTGACCACACGATACGCACGTGGAAGGAGTGGGCGCAGCCTTACGAGATCGCTTCGAGCACGTATCCGCCTCGGAGCAAGCTCGCATGAAGCTGCGTGCATGGTCGCAGATGGCTTCTGTCCAAGACGACACACGGCGTCATTTATGGGCCTCGCCGACCAAGTTGATGATATGTCGGAAGCTGAGCGGTTAGATAATACATCAGCGGCCTCAAATACGAGATACAGTACGAGGTTCGCAGGGGCCGCCCGACATCATT